>JASVER010000159.1:3345-120505 GCA_030449065.1 Oceanodroma leucorhoa
AGAGTCAGCATTCACAGCCCTTACAGAACACAGGCGTTCTCCTTCCATTCCTACACCCATCTGTTAGGTTTAAATATCGCAGCACTACTGTGGCAGTATTGCAGAGTAGGGAACAACAGCCCTGCCACAAAACATACTCTTGACTAATGCTATTCATGTAGCAGGACACATAGACAGAGGGACATGTTTTGCCACACACCACCCTGAATTTCCTGAAAATTTATGTTTACCAAAACTAGCCATTTGGAACACATTGCCAAACAGCATTTGGTAATAAAACTTTGATGTGTTTGACACACACAGATTTTTGGTAAATTGGTATTTGCTTCCTGTTGTTGTTGTTCTTCCTTCTTGTACTTGTAGCCAAGTTATTCACTACTGGTTCAAGCATTTACCTTCCTGGTATTACCAGCACATTTACACAGGCAAGTAACTAAATTGCTCTTCTAAAATTGTCCAAATGAARATTACAGTCATGAAAGAGGAGTGACAGTGAAGAAAAGGAGAGGCCAGGCAGCAAGAGAGCTCTGCAGGCTGCCACCAGTCAACACTGCACTCTTCAAAAAGAAAAAAAMCACCACAAAAACCAACAACAAAACAAAACCATGCTGTTGTATCTTTTTTCTTTTAGAGCTCATCCCTGTCTCAGCATATTGTCTTGTCAGGGCATGAAGTGCAGATGATCTGTATCCCAATGACATCTGCATGTGATGAATACATGTTCAGAAATAGTCCGGATCTGTAAGACTGGTGTCATTTTTGTGGTTTTAATAATCACAACTCAATTTTATTGACAGATGCATTTGTGAGGAAACGAATTAGCTTTTAAACTTAGCCTCTCCTTGGGGAAGAAAAATGTTTTAGAAACTGAAAAAAATTATGCTTCAGAGCTCCCAACCCAGATGGAGCAGTGGGGAAATTAATGAAAGCAAAGACCACAGCAGCAACATGAAGTGAAGTTTGGCTTTAATTCTGATGATGTACTTAAACGACTTTCCAAGTCTGCACCTCGATCCTATGAATGACTAGTCCTTTTTTGGAAGGACACACTTTTTTACTTAAAAGTCCAAGATTGAAGACTCCACTGAACAGAATGTGAATTGAGCCACAGGACAACATGCCATCAACACTCTAACGAAAAAAAAAAAAAAAATCAACTTTAAACATCAGTTTCCATCATGTTTCATTCATTACATTTCTACTGGCATCTAGATGCCCAAAAATTAACTATACTGACAACACATATTACTAAAAATTTAGCTAGGCTTATAAAAATAAAAGGCTATTTCCAACCTGCTCATAAAATTAGTATGAACAAACAGAAGAGAAACACTTGACCCCAAAGAAGTTCACAGGCAGCTCTTAATTCATCATAGATGAAAGTTCATTCTTTTACCTGAAAGGAAAACATTTGTAACTACCAAGGGACCAATTCCGGAACGAGGCACGCTCTGTTAACAGCAATGGTTCATCAGCTTTTCTGCACTGGCAGCAAATTTGCCTTTTCTCTGGGTTTGATGTGGAGTATCTGTAGAACTCGCAAATGTTTCTCCTCGCTCCCCCAGTCTCATATGTGCGATTACCTGAGCAGCAAGTGGAGTCAATCACGCAGGACTTTCTTCACGTGACACAGCAGGGAAAAGAGGAGGCAAAAAATGAACCTGTTTGTCACACCCAGCCAACTGTGAAAACACAGAGAAGGATTCTGCCAGAGGGGCCATGCGGGGCTGGGCTGTGCACCCTGGGAGCTCCAACCGGCTGGTTTCTCTCCCCTTTGCCAGGTACTGGGGAGACACCGCCGCCTCGTGCTGCCGCCTGCCCCAGGAGAGCCAGGGGAYCCCCACCTCACTTCAGCTCTCAGGAACAGGACGGGGAGAGACCCTCCACGCAGAGAGAGGCGCGTGGCATGGATTTAATCCCCGAGGGAAGAGGCCAGGCTCCCTGCTGGCAGAAGGACCATCGCCTCCCCGTGCTCGGAGCTCCCTSCTGGGGACAGCCCTGCCCGCGCCGGCCGCTCTCCAGCCGCGCCGGGAGCGCAGTCCGGCCGAGGGATGCTCCCGCACACAGACACCCGGCGAACTGCAGCTCCTGCTCCTGCAGCTGCAGGGAATTGGTGCCTCTGGCCAAGGCGTGCCCCAGGCAGCGACACCCCGTCTGGCTCCAGCTCCTGCTCGCGGCGGTTCTGGCTAATTGAAGCTCCAGCTCCGCACTGAAGCTCCAGCTGATTTCAGCTCCTTCTCCTTGCAAGCTCCAGCTATTTGCAACAGTCTGGGCTTTCGACAAGGTCGTAAATCAATCGCTTTCAAAACTTGAGTATTAGAATGTAATATCCTAATTGTACATTGTATAAATATTAATTAGTTTGTATGATTAATTAATTAATAACTACTCTAAGCAGCGTACAAAGAAGACCTGGACTCGAAGAGGGCATGTGGGGTCTGAAAAGCACCCTACCCTCAGAGACCACCTCAGACATGAGTTTGGCCTGGTGCATGCCGGCCTCCTGAACTTTGGGGTCCAACAGGACCAGACCCCCACCTCTGGGGAGAGTCCACACACCCTGCCCACCCCCTGCTGTTTCACGCAGCCCCCAATGCCCTCCCACCCCCCTGCACAAACAGCCAAACTGGCTTCTGCTTTTGGTCCCCAAACCAGCCCACTTAGTGCACATTTCTGAGCCCAAAAACCCAGCTGCTGAGCCTGTTCTCGATTCCCAAAGATGCCCCCGGAGAGGGTAAGCGCTTGTGTGAGGCTTCTGGCAGAAACAGGGCTGAAAGGTCTGATCCTGGTGCCAGAGGAGCAGAGGAGAGGGTGGGACCAGCTTTTGCTCCTGGAACAACCTCAGTTCCCTGCTCTGAGGTGTTCCCCTTGGGGTCCTGGGGCATATCTGTCGCTCCCCTTAAAATGCTCCAGGGGTTTTGGGGGCAGAAGGCTGTTCCCAATCCCTCTCTCCAGCAGCTCCTCCCTGGCCTCGGCCCGTGAAGCCCCCAGACTCGAGCACCTCGCTGGGGTGGCCTCCGTTGCCTAAAGGCTGCCCATCTGCCTGCAGTACGGGTTGGGGGGTCCCGGGTTGGGGGGTCCCCGTCCCCGCAGGGTGACAGTGAGGACTTGCAGGAGGGGGGGTCTGTTTGCAACTGCTCTAGCTTAGTTTCACAAAAGTATTTTTGTCTGTGTGTTCTGTGAAATAAAGCTACTGCCTTTGGACCTGTCCCTCCCCATGTCTCTCCTGCCACCCTACTCTGTTCCCCATTTGTCCTCTGTCCCCAAGGCTGGACCCCTGGGGAAGGTCCCTGAGAGTCCTGCCCTCCTCTGCTGCTGGGGGTGACCCAGAGCCCCCAGCCTTTGCTGCTGCCCCCCATCTCTTGGTTTTTGGGGTTGGGGGGACCCCAGGAGGCCCAGGAAGGTGTGAGGGGGGCTGCTTGCTCAGGGCTCCATCCCCRTGGCAGTGCTGGGCTTTAGCCTCTACCCCTAGGAGGGTGCACCTTGGATGGTTCCATGGGGAGAACACAAAGCCCAATTGATCAGCTGTGGGGACAGGGTACTGAGGGTGCCTCGGGATGGGGACAGCACCGGCACACCCTGATGCCCTTGGGGATGCTGGCATGCAGGRGGGAGGCACTGACAGGGTGTGGGGGTGTTTTTGTGGGTGGGGGCTCCCTAACTGTTGCTGAGTGGCAGCAGTGACCGGAGGGGGCAGGGACAGAGTCCCCCCTGTCCCAGGGTGCTGCCTGAGCAGAGCCTGGGCCTGGGGCTGGGCTGAGGCTGGCCCCGGCTGAGCTCCCCTGCTCCTAATACCCCCCGCAGGTCCCCCTTCCTCTGAACCGATCAGGGCGGTGGCCCACCCCTGGCACCCCACCCTGCAGAGGCCCTACTCCTGGGGTATATTGGGGGGGCCCCACCAGGCACCCATTGCCCCCCTCATAGTCGGCTCTGTAACAGCTTGGGCAGAGAGTGGCCACGGTGAGGGCCGGGCCAGGAGACGTGGGGACATCGCATGGGCCAGGGTAGCCCGGGGGTGTGAGATCCCCCAGACAGCATATGGGGCTGAGGGGTAAGGGGATGGGAGATGCACCGGGATGGGGACCGAGGCATGCATCGGGATGTGCTAGGGAGGTGCCGGCTGCATATTGGGGAGGGGACCACCCTGCCCCTCCCTGTGCCCCCTGTGCATCCCCAGTGCTTTCTCCAGCATCTGCTGGACACATCACTGGCCCCCTYCCCGGTACATGCCCACTCCCTCCCCAGTACACACAGGACATGCTCCCGTCCCCTCCCCGATAYGCGGCCAGACCCTCCTCAGCGCACCCCAGTGCATGCCACGCTCCCCTCCCCAGTGTCACCAGTGCACCCCCCAGGCCCCACCCCAACATCCCCGGTGCATCCCCCATCCCGCTGCATGCCCTGCTCCCTCCCCAGGGCGCCCAGGGGCATCTCCCTGGGCCTTCTTCAACGCATCCCAGTGCATAGAACCATAGAATCATAAAATCATTAAGGTTGGAAAAGACTTTTAAGATCATTGAGTCCAACCGTCAACCCAACACCCATGCCCACTAAACCATGTCCTGAAGTACCACATCCACACAAAGTACTTTTCAATGTCTCCAGTGTTRGTGACTCCACCACTTCCCTGGGCAGCATCCTCCATCTCCATCCCCATCCCAGGGCATCCCCCAGCCTCCACCACCCCAGCATTTCCTGGTACATCCCCCATTCCCTGTCACCCTCACGTTCCCCGGTGCAATTCCTATCCCCACCCCAGTGCATCCCGCAGTCCCCATCCCAAAACAGGGCCAGTCCCTCTGTGGTGCATCCCTCAACCCAGTGCATCCCGCTGTCCTAGATTCTGTCATAGACTTAGCTCTTCTGCAGCCAGCAGGCCTGGTTGGTGCCAGAGGCAACTCCCAGGGAGCAGAAGAGGTTTCCTAGGGAGGAGAGGGTGTCAGACCCCTGGCATCCAGCCCAGGCCCCTTCTGAGGAGGATTCCCCCCCAGTGCCGGCAGCAGAGCCCCCCGGTCCCTGGCTCACCACCAGCTCGACGAGCAGCTCATATGTGCCCTCCCAGCTGTCCATCACGGTGGCAAAATCAGCTCCTTTGAGGTGCTTCACAGGCAACGTATGGCTGGTGACTCGGGCAGGCAAAGGTGTGGGACCCCCACAGCTCCCAGTCCCTCCTCGGGGCTTACAGCCCCCCCAGTGCTTGCAGGTACCTCCCAGCCCAACTCC
This sequence comes from Oceanodroma leucorhoa, assembly GCA_030449065.1. Lineage (NCBI taxonomy): Eukaryota > Metazoa > Chordata > Aves > Procellariiformes > Oceanodroma > Oceanodroma leucorhoa. Next base: position 8,569 of record JASVER010000159.1, read on the forward strand.
CCAGGACCCCCAATGCTCACAGCCCCCCACCACACCATTCTCCAGACCACTGGGAGCTCGCAGTCAAACTCTCCAGGCCCCCAAGGGCCTGCAGCCCCCCTCAGCCCCACTCCCCGGCCCCTGAGGGGCACACAGCCCTCCCCAGCCCCCTCCCAGTCCCCCGGCGCCCACGCCGTCCGCAGCCCCACCCAGCCCCACTCCCCAGATGCTCACAGCCCCTCCCCCGCCAGGAGGCCCCCCCAGTCTCCCTCCCCGGGGCCTGCAGCCCCAGCCCTTGGCTCGGCTCCCCGGGCCCGCGGGCCCGCAGACTCACGCTGCGCCGCCGCCTGGGTGCAGACCCCGCCGCGCGCCCCGTTGAAATATCCTCTGCAGCCAATCAGCGCGCAGCTCCACCGGGCCGCCCGCGCGGAGCACTCTGGGAGTTGTAGTCCCCGTCCAGAGGTTGCGCATGCGCACGGCACCTCGTGCAGCGCGGGTGGCGGTGCACGGACCCCCGTGCAATGGTGGTGATTGTGCGGGGACCCTGGTGCAACGGCGGGGGGGTCGGTGTGTGGAGACCCCCGTGCAATGGGGGGGGAAATCAGTGCACGAGGACCCTTACGCAATTGGTTGGCGTGCAGGGACCCCCACGCAATGGGGTCAGTGTGTGGGGACCCCATGCAATGGTCGCGATTGTGCAGGGACCCTCGTGCAATGGYGGGCAGGTGCATGGGGACCCTTGTGCGATGGTGGTGATTGTGCAGGACCCTCGTGCAACAGCGGTGGCTATGCAGGACCCCCATGCGATGATGGTTGTGCAGGGACCCTTGTGTGACTGATCGTTGTGCAGGACTCTTGTACAATGGTGGTGATTGGGCAGGGACACTCGTGCAATGGGGGGGGGGGTGCGCAGGGACCCTCATGCAATGGTCGTGATTGTGCAAGACCCCTGTGCGATGGTTGTAGTTGTGTAGGGAGCCCTGTGCCATGGTGGTGATTGTGCAGGACCCTCATGTGCAGGACCCTTGTGTGGCGGTTATTTTTCTTGGCAGTAGACTTGCTTCCAGGAGCAAAACAGCCAGTGTCTGAAACCACAGGGGTGTTTTGGCTGCTGCTGAGCAGCTTCAAGACTGCCTCCGGTTCCCACGTGGCTCCCACGGTGTGCGTGGACCCCCCCCCTGCAAAGGGTGCAGGTGTGCAAGGGGCGTGACCTGGGGTAGGGGTCCCTCTCCGGAGGTGCCCAGCTCGAGCTGGCACCTAAGAACTAATCAAGGAGGAATTAGGAACCTTCCCTCAGAACTGACATTAACCAGCAGGGTCCCAGGGTCAGACCCTGTTACGGTGATCGGACCCTGGGGAGGTGGCAAGGGGATCCCTGGACAGGTTGGGGGGGGTCCCTGGGGAGGAGGGGGGCCCCCACATGCCCTGACTGTAGGGATTCCCCCCAGGAGGAGAGCATGGTGCAAGACTCTAGGGGGGACGAGGGCCAGCGGGACCCTGAGATGGCAGCACTGGCTCTTCCTGGTGTCTCCCCAGGCACCAGCTGTGCTGAGGGATGTGGGGGGGGGTGTCTCGGGGCTGGGGGTGACCCTGGGGATGGAGAGGCCTCAGGATGGGAGGGGAATCCTAGGGTCAGGGGGGGACGCTGGGAGTGGGGTGGGGAGACATTTGGGGACAGGGGTGTTTCTCAGGAGATTGGGGACACCATTTGGGGGTTGACCCTGGGGAGGTGGGGGGCACCGTGGGGAGGTGAGGGGCACCGCGGGGAGAAGGGATCCCACCCCCCGCACCCACAGCCACCCCTGGGGGCAGCCGGGACCCCGACCCACTGGGGGACCAGGATGGGGACRATGGGGACTCACCCATGGACATTGCACAGGTAATAAAACAGTCCATGCTGCACCCTGTTGTAGGGTCWCCAGGGTGCCCTGGGCCCCGGGGGCCGAGTSCCCACCACAGCCAGCCCTTCCCAGGGGTCCCCAGGCTGCCGGGCCCCCTTTGTCCCAGCCAGCAGGAGCTGTGTCCTCCCGGCCGCTGGCCACGCAATGGCAGCAACGACCCACGGCCACGAAGAGACAGGGCTGGGGACAGGGCCGCGGGAAACCTGTGCCCCGCCCGGATCTGCAGGGCTCAGGCAGGGGGTATCCAGCACCCGGCAGCTCCGCTCCCACCCTGGGGGCCCCAAACACCCCTGGGACATGCGGTGTCCCCAGTGTGTCCCCCGACGGGGGTGGCCTGTGCCCCTGCACACCTGTGTGTGGGGGGGGGGGGAGCCGCCGCTGTCCCGGTCCCAGGTGGCAACCGGCACGGAGGGAAGGTGACAGTGAGGGTCCCTGCCAGTGGCCCGGAGCTCGTCACCACTGGGGGGACAGCGAACAGGCGGGGCCAGCACCAAGGAGCGATGGCAGCACAGCCCACTCCCTGGGGGTCCCCTCCCCCTGTCCCCAGGGGTCCCCTCTGTCCCCATGTTTTATTGGGGCGAACACAGAGCCCAACGATCAGCCACAGGGACAGGGGATGGGGGGCTGCCCCGGGGATGGGGACAGCACCGGGACACCCCGACACCCTTGGGGCGTGCTGGCATGCGGGGTGGGGGTGGGGGGCCATTGACGGGCGTGTGTGGGTGTTTTTGTGGGTGGGTGGGGCTCCCTAACTGTTGCTGGCTGGCAACGGTGACAGGAGGGACAGCGCCCCCCCACCCCCCGGGGTGCTGCCTGGGGCTGAGAGGCAGGGGGATGGGGGATGCACCGGGATGAGGGATGCACCGGGATGGGGACCACGCACAGAGGGGCCAGAGCCGGCGGGCGAACGCCGGGCTGCAGTACCGCATTTCGGCCACCGGGCGGCAGCAGCACCCGCCGGGCGGCGCTTGCCCGGTGGCGGCACCGGCGCTGCAGTTCCGCGCTTTGTGCGCGAGCGCCCGCCGGCACCGCGCACGTGGGGCGGCAGCGGCGTTTCCTTACCGGGAGCCAGCGACGAGCGCGGCGGAAGCACCCCGCAGGCACCGCAGGATCGCATTGCCGTTACCGGCGGACGGCAGCGTGGGGCATGGCGGCGCCTCCGCGCATCCGCGGCGCCCGAGCTGCAATACCGAATTTTGGTCGCCGGGCGGCAGCAGCGCTTTGCCTGGGGTCTCTCCTAGCACAAAGGCCTTCGGGCTCCCGGAGCCTGTGGTCACGTTTTGGGGAAGCCTGCACGCCCCAACCCTCCTGCTTGGTGAGGCAGGGAACAGCTGTGTGTGTGACCTGCGAGCCCCGYGGGGATGCGGCAGGGTCCCAGCAGGGAAGTCCAGTCTTGGCGATTCGTGTGCTCCCGCTGTGGGAGGCAGCCCTGGAGTACTGCTGCAGGGCCGGTGCTCTCACCTGGTCAGCGAGCTCACGTCTGGGCAAACCACTGTGGAGCTGCCCCTGAGAGGTGGCAACAGGCACGCAGAAAGCCATCCGGTCCCTAAAGGTGCTTGGGAAAGTCTACTAGCCCTGGGACAGGGCTGGGACTTAACCTTTCTCCCGGGCTAGGACCTGGAGGACACTACTGTGCTGGGGCTGCAGGGAGCCGCTCTCAGGGAAGGCTTGGACCACAGGTCAAGTTGAGCCAAAGGACCTGCCCTGCAGCATGTAAAACCTGACTGGCTGCAGAAGGACCTGATGGCCTGTTCCTGCCACTGTCCCATCTGGGCATGGGGCAGTGCAGGCTTTGGGGTGAGGCTGACCCCATGCCATGGCCAGGGCAGGACTGAGGAGGAGCTCCAGGATGAGCAGCCAGCTTGCCCAGGCTGATCCTTATTGCCTTGTCCTCCTGCTGGGACAGAACAGCTTCCACAGTGCCCCTGAGCCCACCTTCTCTTTCCCATCCCCAATGAATGCTGCTCTACTGGCAGGGTAAGGCCCCTCACAGAGCTCTCAAGAATGGGCCAACATGTTTATTTACAACAACAGAGCTTTTTTGAAAAGCAGCGGCTGCACAAAGCCTGGCCCTGCCACTCCACAGCAGGGCAGCTGTGATCAGAGGCAGAGCTCCCCAGAGATAGGGACATTTTCTTTTGCCGCTGGCAAATCTTCTCCAGGACCAAGCAGAGACTGTTGCCAGTCAGCACTGCTGCAGTATCCTTGGCACCATGGGCTTGGCACAGGTGGCACGGGCACATGTGCCTGGTGGCAGGGGCACTGCAGTGCTGCTGCGAGGACGGCCTATACTGGCTGGGTGTCCCTTCTGAGCTGGAGGTGTTAAGGTGGGAGGTGGCACGGCCATCTGGGTAGGCATTCACTGTGCAAGTCCAACACAAGGCATCGCTCTTGCAAGTCTGTGCTCCTGGAGGTGTCCTGGGACCATTCCCCCCAGCCCAGGGAGCTCTCTGAGCTACTAGGGCACTGCCTCCTCAAGGACCACCACCTTTGCTCTTCGTGGCCTGCCTCAACCCCCCAGGGCTTGGATGCCATGGTCCCCTCCATGCTGGTGGTCCCCTCTGGAGGGACTGCAGAGGTCAGATAATAGAAGCTGCCATCCGCAGTTCTGGCCTGTGCCTTGCAGCAGCCCCAATGGCTTTCTGGAACTTCTGGGACTGGTGCCACAAAGCCTCCATGGGACGCCCACACGTTTGATCCTTGACAGGGCTCACACCTCAGGTCTGTAGCAGGGAACCCTGTGGTGAGGCCTGGGGAGACCACAGTTGACACTTGCCCTGCTGAGGCCTTCACCATCCCCTGGGGTGTCCTCAGGGATGCACCCGTAGTGGCCATGCCCATCTCATCGCCAGAGCTGGACGTGCTGGGCAGGATGCTGGCCTCCAGGGATGCCTGGCTGCCTTCCTCCTCAGGCATGGGGCCATAGAAAGGGATAGGCACGAGGTGGGAGCTTGGTGTTGTGGAGGCTGCCAGGCAGGCAAGGGATGCCCCAGGCGACTGCAGCGTGTCCTGGTCCAGCTGGATGAGGTGCTTTAGTTTCAGGAAGAGGGGACAGGCACGGAGTGGCCCTGGGGCCCAGCCCCAGCTCACACGAGTTTGGGCAGCCTGGAGACTTGCTTCCCTTTTACGTTGTCCACGATGGCATCTGCCTTCCCCTGCAGCAAGGGGCAGAGCCCATGCTGCAGCAAGGGCTGGCTCTGCCCTGGCCAGATGAGCTTCGGCAGAATGCATTGGCCCTTCTGCAGCGCTGCTCACTGCTGGGACAGCTGCGCTGRCATTGGCAGGGTCCCTAGCTGCACTTCCAGTCCTTTTCTTGCCATGTGCATCTTCAGGGATGAACAGGCTCTGCTGCCACGCATGGGTCCAGGGGAGCGGGCAGACCCCAGCTCGATGGGGGCTCCTTCGTCCAGAATCAGGTACATCTCTCTCAGGCTCTCCGACGGATTGAGGCTCTTGGGGGAGCCAGAGGAGCTGCAGCCGCAGCAGGGCAGGTGGCCCCACTCCACCAGCTCCTCCAGGTCCTGCCATGCTGCCTGCCAGGTGCTGGGGTCCAGCGTGGCTGAGGAGCCCAGTCCTGGCAAGGCCATGGTCCCAGCCCATGCTGACAGCACCAGCTGCTGCAGCTCCTGGGCAGCCTCGCTGCAGTGGGTGCAGCCAAAGCTGCAGCACCAGGGCCTGCACAGGGGGCCTACAGGACCACCTGCCTGTTGCTCACCACCTGCAGATCAAGGGGGTTGCCTGAGCTGTGGGGGTCTGGGGACATGGGGACAGCCTAGGGACCGTCCATCCAGGCTGCTCCGCACTGGGGCTAGGCTGCTCTGAGAGGCCCTGCCCTGGGGACGCACCCCCACACCCCTGGGTGGACCTGCAGGGGACTTACCTGGCTTGACTGCCACCACTCGCTGCCACCATCTCCAGCGCAACGCTGTCATCCTGCGGGCACGAGTGTGGCACAGTGACCCACCTGGGGCCAGCCCCCACCCCAAGTGGCCCCCCAGCCCCAAGCAGCCCTGTACCTGTTGGTGATGGCCTGTGGCAAGCAGAATGGCCCAGAAGCCAGGAGCAGGATGCCGAGGCTGAGGAGAAAGGTGCCGTTGCTCATCATGCAGAATCCAACACAGCCACACAGGGAGGTGTGGGATGGTGGCATGTGTTCTGTAATGACCATGCTGCGAGGTCACAGCCCTGCGGGTAGGGACACCTCAGTTTCGTCACAGCCCTGCATCACACCAGCACTCACCCTTGCTGTGGGTACCAGCCCAGCAGTGCAGCCACCCAGAGCAGGGGCCCCAGGGCTTTGGGCATCCTGCTGCCGCGCACTGGCAGCTTCCCATCCCCGTGAGCAAGTCAGGGATCCCAGTCCCAGAATCACAGACTGGCTGAGATTGGCAAGGAACAACCTGTTCTAGCCCTCCCTGCTCAAGCTGGGCCACCTGGAGCCCAGGACCATGTCCAGGTGGCTTTTGAATATCTCCAAGGAGGGAGACTCCACAAGCTCCCTGGGTAGCCTCTGCCAGTACTCAGTCACCCTCACAGTGGAAAAGGGTGACCGATGTTCAGACGGAGTCTCCTGCGTTTCGGTCTGTGCCCATTGCAACATTTGATTTTCCCCAAGTGCAACATTTGAGCTTGGGCAGGACAGGGTGCCCCTGACAGGGGCTCCTCCGTGAAGGGTGAGAGACACATCACTCAGACTCTGTCGGCAGGCTGAGGGGCAGCTCCAGCTCTGTTGTTAATGTATCATCATTAATCTAGATACAAAAGAAAATACAGGCTGTTTTGGTGGCTTCCGTCAGGGAGCAGCAAAGACCGGCAGATACCCAAAGGATGGGGATGGACAGGAGGCACCCCAGCACAGGCAGTACCCTCACTGGTAGGGTGCAGTCCCATGGGACCTGAGCACAGCGGGTAGAGCCGGGGCTGGTAACTGAGTCCATCGACAGCCCCAGCCCCAGCAAGCGATGGAACCAAGTCCTGGGTCCATCAGGAGCATGGGACTGGGGGTAAGCTACAACATACATCCAAGGGGTCCATCTAGGAGAGGAGCTGCCTACAGCACAGGTCCAAGGCATCCATCCAGGACACAGGACTGCAGGCCAGCACAGCTGCAACATAGCTCAGAGGACAGAGAGGTCAGGGCTGAGCACAACTGGAACTCCTGTGGCCATGGGTGTGGGACCAGGTGAGGCTGCTTAGGGAAATTAAAGCCTATTAATGCCCTCCAGGCCTCGACAACTTTAAAATAAAAGTCAGTTTACACTGAATAAGGTTGTTTATTGCTCCCTTTCAATAAAGCAAGTGAGCTTACAAAAAATGGTGCCATTCCACCCACTCTAGAACTAGATGACTATTATACAGGGAAACACAATAACAAGGAAGTTATCCTTCTTGAGATCTTCATGACTTTAGAGCTACTTCCCTGTGCTCAAAAAACACTCAGAGAGAAAAAGCATATGTTATATGCAACCAGAAATAATGCTGGTGACTACTTCACTGAGAAAAATATAGTTTTTGATCAATATGAAGAAAAGTGAAATGCCCTGGGCAGAATTATCCAATATTGATTACACACCCATAAAAACAGGGTTCAAGCACTGAGCAAGCCTGACCTTGTGGGTGGCAGAATCACTCAGCGATTCCTGCCTGGTTTCTCTTTCCTTCTTCTCCAAAGCTGGGAAAATCCCTGTAAAGCCAAGTAAGCAAAGCTKTAGAAACAGTCACAGTCAATACCTTTTAAAGAAGTATTCTCCAAAAGAGCATGCTGGAGGTATCTGTGTTTCTCACCTGCCACAAGTGCCTCCAGCAGCCACATCATCCCCCAGAGCTGGCACACAGAGATATTATAGGGCCCATTAAATGGTGGCACTCACCTGCAATTAGACTCCCTGGGAAATGTCCTCACAAAGGGGATAATTAGCTGCCCTATCTCTAGGAGATAGGTGTTGACACTGGGTCGAATCACCATCTTAATGCAGAGATGTTAATTAAAACAAGCAGCCAGGACCACGCTTACAACCATTCAAGTCATACCTGCATCTGCATGGCTCAAGTTTCCACTTTGTCTCCTTCATTTGCCAGCACACACAGCACACACCAGCTGGGCACAGAGTTCACAAAATTGCTCAGTCCTGCTTTCTCCACAGAAAGCCACAAATCGGGCCACCTCCTCTATCAACTGCTAATAGTTGCAGCCGGAAAAGGGAACAAAACTGAAAAACCCCATGTGGTTAATTTTGACGGCTTTTGAACTCACATTTCTCCGCTTCTCCAAGCTTTGCCTAAAAATAAAACATCAATGAGGACAAAAGGGCTGTTTCTTGTAAAAGTATCCCCTCCCCTTTCAGGTTTCTGCATAGCCAAGAAAAGCTTAAATATCTATATGTGTGTGTATATATAGGCTCTCTCTCTGTCTATTTATTTATTGACATGATATATACACAGTTTTTCATCAATCCTAAGCGATTTCCATGCTTTGGTGCTGAGCAGCAATCCAAGCCGGCAACCAACCACTGGCTGACACAAGCCCTGGTGGCTGTAGGATACCTCATTCCTCTCTGGTTTAACGTCAGTCTAGGGTGATCCCCGCAAGCACTTAGGCTCATGTTGCTCAGTGGTTACAATCTGTGTTTTTTCTGTTCACTGAGTAATAGTATCTCTAATTCCTCCCACCAGGAACTTTGCTGCAAACTGATATATTTATTAGTAGCCCTTGGGCATTTTTTTAAAGCCACCTGCTTTTTACAGCCAGAGCACTGAACTGCTCTGCCTTCCCAGCCTAATTTATTCTCAACTTCCCAGTGCTGGGAACAAGCGGCAGGATGAGGCTATACGACGCACCACTGCAGGGAATCCCAGCCCACAGGAAGCCCCGGCATGATGATGATGCACGAGCCTGGCGTGCCGGGGCGCTGCGTCCTTGGGGCTGGGACGCAGGTGGCCAAGGGTCTCCCCCAGACCCGGCAATGGGGCCAGAAGTCAGACCTGGCACCCAGCAGCCCAGAAGTGGCACCAAAAAGGTTTCCCATTGCCTCCATCCATCCCAGGCCCTGCCAATTTGGGTTGCATCAGCGCTGTGGCTTGCCATGAGCAGCACGTCCCACCCCTCACTCCGGCCCTGAGCATTTAATGGCTTTTTTTCGGGGGGAGGTCCAAACTGCATTTCCCCCTCCTGCTCCAGCACCTGCAGCTCCACTGGTCGCCATCCTCCTTCGCCCTCTGTACTGCAGGGCACAGGGCTCTGCCTCCCCTCCCAGTGCCCATCAAGGGGTGAGCATGGCTTGCTCTCCCACTTCAACATTTGCTCATTCCCTGTGGCGGTCAGGAAGGAAATTTATCTTTTTTAATCCCCCAGCTGGGTGCGGCAGACGGGTTTTGCCTTGCTCTGCCGCATCTCGGTCATCACGGGACAGGATGGCTCACGGCAGGAGACACAGCACGGAGAAGCCCTGGTTTCCCTTTGGGAGCGGCTCCTGCATGGTGGAGAGACAAGGCAGCTCCTATCTGCGCCACGGGGCTTCTCTCCCTCCTCCAATCCCAGGAGTCACAGCCATCACTGGCCACAGCTCTCTGCCAGGGGCCACTGCTTAGGCTTCGAAGTTGGCAGTGAAACCCATGGCTAGATTTTAGGTGAGGCGACCTCGCAGCCTGGTCTGAAGTGCAGATGGCTCCAGGTTGGTGTGGGAGCCTCCAGCAAGGGGGTCCCCACAGCAGGGTTTTCCAGCTTCTCTGGGGTAGCCCCACACTGGGGCCAGCAAAGCCACCCCCAACGGTATTCCTGTTGTCCTTTCTCCCCGACTCCCGGCATTATCCTGGCAAAAACACACACACGTCTACGGTGCCCCCCCTGCTCCATCACAGCTCTCGCTTCAGCCTCGCCGGGACCATCCTGGGAGGAGGAACTAACCCGCAAAAATARGGGAAGTGAGCCTGTCCATATGGAAATAGTCACAGCTTTCACAGCAGAAGCTGCTTTAACTGTTTATTCCCCAAAACATGCAGCAGCTGCCCTGTGCCACTGAAACCAGGGCCCAGCCATGTGCCAGCATCCCTGGACAGAGCCAGCTCGGTACCACTGGGACCAGCTTCCTGCGGTTCAGCAATCTCGAGCAGGAGGTTGCGGACCCTGGGGGAAGCACAGGGATGGGGTAGAGGAGGCTGCAGAGGGCCCTAATGCAGGTGTTGGTATGGGGGGGAACACCTGTGCCATGGGCTGGCCCCCATGGGAGGAACCTTCAAACCCACCAGTGCCTGCCCCAGGGTCTCAGGCAGCCTCCTCACCGTGAGAGAAGGGAGACAAGCATTGCACTGTCCCCCACACTGAAACCACACTGCACCACCTCCCCGCTTCCTCTCCTCACCTCTGCTGTGGAGGAAAGCCTTGGAGTCAGCAGCAAAGGCCATGCGACCAGGGCCAGATCTCACCCTGTCATGTGAGTGGGACCCCAAGACTGTGGGGCTGGGGTCAGGTCCCTTGCATGGCACGAAGGAGCCAGGGTCACCCAGGGGCAGGGGAGATTCATCTGGGGGAGTCACCCAAGCACTGGCCAAGGGAGATTCACACAGTGAAATTCCCTGGACACAGTGAAGAGCTGAAGGTGAGATTTCTCCCTGCCCCATCCCCAGCAGAGCAGTTTTCATGGGGAGAGGGAGCTTTCACAACAGGGAGGCAATGAGCTCCGGGCACATCTACTTTCTGCTCCCCACTCACTTGTCTCAGCTCCAGTCAGTCATTTCCCACATTCATCAGTTCTCACTTCTCCTTTCCTTTTCGTTAATTCAACCCCCAAAAGGAGGAACCACCCAGCAGCTGCATCCCCAGCCAGCTCATTTCCCCAGCTCCTGCCTCACTGCTCGGACGTCTGGTGAGGACCCTGCACCGGTTCAGCCATGGGCTGGGTGCTGTGGGGGGTCCTGTTCGCTGGGGTGTCGGTGGCTTGGGTGAGAGGGGCTGAGCCGTCCCAGGAGCTGTCCTCCTCTGCGGGGTTTCTGGAGTGCAGGAAGGCCCTGAAGCTCCCAAGTCTGGAAGTCCTGCCGGGGGGGGGCTGGGATAACCTCAGGAATTTGGATATGGGCAGAGTCATCAACCTGGGCTATTTGCTGTGCAAGACCACAGAAGATGGATCTTATATCATCCCGGATGAGATCTTCACTATCCCTCGCAAGCAGAGCAACCTGGACATCAACTCTGAGATCATCGAGTCCTGGAAAGATTACCAAAGCATCACCTCTGCCTCCATCAACCTGGAGCTGTCCCTTTTCTCCTCCATCAATGGCAAGTTCTCCTACGACTTCCACCGGACCAAGACCCACCAAGTGAAAGACCATGCTGTCACCACCCGAGTGCAAGTCAGGAACCTGGTTTACACTGCCAAGATCAACCCAGGGGCAGTCCTGGACAAGGGCTTTAAGAAGCAGCTGCTGACAATCGCCAGCCACCTGGAGAACAACCAGACACGGATGGCTGATTTTCTGGCCGAGGTGCTGGTGCTTAACTATGGCACCCACACCATCACCTCCATGGATGCTGGAGCCAGCTTGGTGCAGGAGGATCAGATCAAGGCAACCTTCCTGAAGGACAACTGGGACACACGGAGTGCTGTCACCACCTCGGCTGGCGTGGCCTTCCACAGCATCATCAGTGTGAAAAACGAGGATTCCCTGGATGTCAGTTCTGGCCTCACCAAGCAGTATCTGGAGAACCGCACCAACTCCAGGGTAGAGAGCATCGGTGGGACCCCCTTTTACCCAGGCATCACCCTCAAGACCTGGCAGGAGGGAATAAGAAACCAGCTGGTGGCTCTCGACCGCTCCGGGCTGCCCCTGTACTTCTTCATCAACCCCAGCACACTGCCAGAGCTGCCCACCCCCACAGTGAAGAAGCTGGCCAGGCGAGTGGAGATGGCTATCCGCCGCTACTACACCTTCAACACGTACCCGGGCTGCACTGACACCACCTCACCCAACTTCAACTTCCATGCCAATGCCGATGATGGCTCCTGTGAGGGTGCCATGACCAACTTCACCTTTGGGGGAGTCTTCCAGGAGTGTGATGGGCTCACCGGCCCCGACACCAGCACACTGTGCCGGGAGCTGGAGCAGAGGAACCCCCTCACTGGGGCTTTCTCCTGTCCCACCACGTACACTCCAGTGCTGCTGGGCGTACAGGAACGGGAGGAAGGCCACAGCCATCTGGAGTGCCACAACAAGTGCATCCTGGGCATCTTCTGCCACCGTGAGTGCCGAGACGTCTTCTGGCTCTCCCGGGTGCAATTCAGCGCCTACTGGTGCGCTGCGAGTGGTCCGGTGGGCCCAAGCTCAGGATACCTCTTTGGGGGGCTGTTCAGCGCCCACAGTGCCAATTCCATCACTGGTGCCCAGTCCTGTCCCTCAGGGTACTTCCCACTGAAGCTCTTCGACGAGCTCAGGGTGTGCGTGAGCCAGGATTACGAGGTGGGTGGCCAGTATGCAGTGCCCTTCGGGGGCTTCTTCAGCTGCCAGGCAGGGAACCCCTTGGTGGGGCGGCACCAGGGCACCGCTGAGGACCCCCATGCCAAGAGCTGCCCCCCAGGCTTCAGCCAGCACTTGGCGCTCATCAGTGATAGCTGCCAGGTGGAGTACTGCGTCCAGGCTGGCATCTTCACAGGGGGCTCGCTGCCGCCTGCCCGCCTGCCACCCTTCACCCGACCCCCCACCAATCTGCCAGCCATGACCACCGTGCTGGTGAGCAGCGGTGACGGGGACAGCAGCTGGGTCAGGGATGGGCAGAGCCATGTGTGGCGGCTGGCCCAGCCAGAAGAGATCCAGCATGCGGCAGAGATGGTGAGGGGCCGGGGGCTGACGGGGGGCAAGGTGGCTGGCGTCACTGTGGCAGTCCTGGCGGGGCTGGCCACCATCCTGGCGACAGTCTGCTACAGCCACCGGAGGTACAAGGCGAGGGGATACCACGCGATGGGCGAAGGGGACAGCCTGGCTGCCACGAGCCCCGAGGACAGCACTGTGCTGAGCATGGGCGAGGGGTACCAGCAAGAGCCAGAGGGTCCGATGGCATGAGCGTGTCCCCCCCGCAGTTGCCAGGCACTGCCTTGTGCTCCAAACCCAAGCAAAGCCCCTGCCCACCCTGCTTTCCAGGGACAAAGCTGCGCAGCACCACCAGCCCCCTGCCCCTCGCCCCCTGGAGCTGAGGGTCCCTGTCCCCACAGAGGCCCCAGGCTCACCTCTCTATGGGGCGACACATGCTCTCGCCCTCCGCCAGATCCCCAAGCTCCAGCCTCAAGCACCTGGGAGGCTCCATGGCCCTTCAGACATCCCTCCCTGGCTGACCTCGGAGGCTAACTCCCAGGGTCAACCTGTCATCAGGATGCACCACGATACCCTTCTGCCAGCCCCTGCACCTCCACAGCTGCATCTCCCCTCTCCAACCAGTCCCGGGGCTCTGCCCCTTCAGAGAGAAGCGAGTTTCCCCTCCACTGCAAGCCATGTCCCAGCTGTCCCCCCACCCCAAAACCAAAAAAAGGGGACCCAGGGCCCTTCAACAAGCCGCTGGGGACAGTGAAGTGCCCAAGGAGGAAACCCTGAGCACAGCCATCTTCTTCCCCCCAGGCTGGCCCCAAAAAGCCAAGGGAAGCTGTGCAACCCCTCTACCCTCCCCTGACACACAGGAACACCAGCAGGACTCATGTCCACTGTGGAGACTCGGTACTTATAAAAACATTGGGTCAGGATGCATGCTGGGCCCGACTCCTGGGAAAAGACCCCCCAGCCCCCCAAGCCCGGAGAGCCCCTCCAAGCTCCTGCAGGTACGCAGGGTCAGCACAGATGGCATCAGCAATGCTTCGCCTCACGGGGAAGGAGGGAGGGGAGGGGCCCCGTGGAGATGTGCACAGTTAGCCAGTTATTTCTGCCCGCTGCAATCGGAGGGCAACCCCTATCTCCATGTATATCTATCGGGATAGATATACACACGCATGCAGAGAGGCACGGATCAGTTTTATTTCAGCCACCAACTAATTGCGTAGGCAACGCGGCATTAAAAAAGAAAAAAGTCATGTTGTGAAAAGACTGTGTCATGTTAAGAGCCTTCAGGCCGGCAGCCGGGGAGGGTGGGGGACCCCCCCTTCCTCCCCCAGATCACGGGAGGGTTTTGCATAGCTCCAGGCAGGGTTTTTCTGCAGTGTGGAAAGCCCGGGGATCAGGTGGAAGAGAAATCACACTGTCGCAGCTCCCCTGGCTGCAGAGCCGCCCAAAAAGGGGGGTTTTTCCTGGGGAAAGAGATTTTTCTCCCTTGAGGTAGAAACTAACATCCCATGCCAAGGACAGCTGGGGACAGACCAGTGCAACAGGGCATCAGGAGGACGAGGGGTGCCTAGCCCTCCCCACGGTACCCCCTCGCTCACCTGGCCACACAGACGATGGACAGAAGACAACAGAGAGGCCAGGCCGTGCAGGGACAGCAAGGGTCCCCTGCCATCTGCTTTATTGACCCCCACCCCCTCCTCCACAGGGCAGCCGGCTGGGGTTGACGCACTCCCCAGGCCGGGGAGAGGAAAAACAGCGATGACAACAGAACAATGCACAGCAGGACGGGTCCCCCTCCCACACCGCCATCCCATGGGACAGAGGGTGAGGTGACCCCCCAGAAAAGCCAGGAGGGGAATGCAACAAAATGGGCTAGGAAGCCCCAACCCCTCAGGGAGCAACAGTGCAGGGCTGGGGGCAGCCTGGGCAGTGGTGGGTGCTGCCCCCCACTCCGGTCTTAAACCCCAGGGCTCATGCCCCCCAGGACAGCGGCATGAGTGCAGCCATCCCCCACCAATGGAGAGAGTGGCCCCAGGGCAGCCCCTAAAGCTGGGGAGTCCTCCCCCGCACCCTGTCACAGGTGGCTCTGAGAGGCCCTGTGAAATCCCTGGGGGCTGGCAAGGACCCCAAGAAGCCATGCAACCCCCCCTGCCCCTGTCACCCACACTCGCCTCCCCCCACCAACCCCCCTGGCCCCAGCCCAAAACCGCAGTGCCAACCCACTGCCAGCCAGCCACTTCCCCCCTGCCCCCCCAGGGACCTCTGGGGATGGTGCTGGGACTCAGCAGGAATGGGAATGGTTCCCACCCACTCCTGCACCTGGCCCCACGGGGACCCACAGGCAACAGCCCCACCGTGGGGCACTGACCCCCTTTGGGGTGGGGGGTCCCCGCAGCAGGGCAGTGGTGCTGCCCCCATCCCCTTCCCTCCCCAAGCACCACTGGGCTCAGCCCCCAATCTGGCTGCAGCATCGCATTCTCCCAGCACCCAGGCCACCTCCCAGAAAGCCACCACCTACACGTACATATAGAAGACAAAACCCCAAAACACGAGGTATATAAAAATTCAAGGTGGGGATGCCCCCATACGAACAGTTCAAGGAACCCACTACAGGGGGGTGGGAGACAGCCCAAGAAACGTGCCCCTCCCTCCCCACCACCACCGGCCCCTCCCCAGTATGGGGTGGGGCATGGGCGGCCCAGACAAGGGGACCCTGCAGGGCACAGCTCAGACACAGCCAAGAGGAGAAGGGGGCATGGGGCTGGGGGGCCAGCCRAGGCAGACCGGGCCCCCCCCCAACCTCCATGGACACAGGAGACCAGTGGGGAGGTACCAGACAGGACAAATGAACGAACAGATGGCTGAGGGACGAGGCAGAGCGAGGGGGACTCCTGTGGCCCCCGCTCCCAGCCCAGGCCAGGTCCCAGCCCTAGGTGGGTGTCAGGGGTGTCGGGCCAGGCTGGGACCATCCAATGGATGAGGAGGGAGGGGAGCCTGGCACCCCCCAGGCCCTCGGCACAGCGGCAGTGGGGATAGGACACCGGCCAGAGGGGACAGCCAGGCCAGCATGAAGTCCCACGGCTCTGTGGGGTGAAGCTCCCTTCCCGCGGGAGTGAAGGGGATGGCCAAAAGGACCTTCTCCCACATTCCCAGCCTGGGGATGCTCCCACTGGGCGGGTGCCACCGGGAGTGGAGGGCTCCAGGTGCCCCCTGCAAAACCCCAAGGTGGGTTTCTCCAGCAGCTTTATCATCGGGGGGCAGCACGGGCACCCCTTCCCTTGCCTCCCTGTCACGGTCTCAGTCCTTCTCCTGCGCCAGGCTCTCCTCCGTGATGCCCTGGGCTGCAAGCTCGGCCAGGACATTGTCCAGGTAGTTGATGTCAGGGTAGCCGTGGCCAGTAAGGTTGGAGCCGAACTCTGTCTTGTGATGGATCTCGTTCCAGATCACCGTGTCCGACTCGCCTGTGGTGCTGGATGTCCCAATGGCAAAGATTAAGCGTCGGTCCCAGGCTACCAGCAGCAACTTCAGTACCTGCAGAAGAGAAAGATGGGGCAGGCAGCAAGGCAAACACGGGGGGGAAGCACCCACTTCTGCTCAGGGCACACCTGATCATACTGGTACACCCCGGCAAAGTGGGCAACCCACAGCCAAGCCCTCCCAGGGAGCTCGGGTTCCCATCATGGGGTCCTACCCCAACCAAAATAGCAGGACCATGCTGCAGAGCTCCCCCAGCGCAGGCGAACATCGCTGGGCTCCTGCAGAGAATGCCAGATGGGCTACAGGGAAAACCTCCACCCAGATTTGCCTGTATAAGCCCTATGTGCTGTTTGCTCCCTCTCCCGCTTGATATGCTCTTGAGCATGCCTTGGCCAGCTCAAGCTGCCCGGCTGAGCCCCTCACCTTTCTGCCCTTCTCGCTGTCTGGCAGGTAGCAGTGCCGGGGGAAGCCACGGGCGGTGAAGCTCTTCCCGGGGTTTGGATGCTCCGGTCCCTGCAGTGTGTGGAGTGGGAGAGGAACAAAACCCTTTTGGAACTCAGAAGGATGCTCTGGGCACAAGGTAACTCCCCAACCTCAGTGGATGCAGAGCTGCTTGCTGCTGTGCTGGGCGGCCACGCTCCAGCACAGGGGCCCTAAACACCACCGTCCCCCCTACCACCAAGCAGACGAGGCCAACGCTTTCATGCAGATGTACCCCAGACTTCCCACAACATCCTTACAGACACGCAGCTCCCGAGACATCATTGAACCTGGAGCCCTGAGTCAAGGCATGAGCTGCAGCATGACCCGGGGGTGACGCAGCGGTGGCAAGGGCCACCAGCCCCCAGAGGGGACGACCCAKGTACCCCCCTGCACATAGGGCCAGGCCGCACCTGCACCCCCGGGGGGATGTTGTAGATGATGCGGATGGTTTTGCACTCAGAGTGGCCAGGCAGTGCATGAGGGATGATGTGATACTCCATCTTCCCCGGCGGCTGTGTCCCTGTCTTCACCCCATAGATGGTTTTGCAGGTGGGACACTGCAGGCTCCCATCCTGAGAGCAGGAAAAGAGGGGAACATAATGAAACCAGTATCCCCCAGCACCAAGCCAGACCGGGCACGTCGTCCCTGAGCAGCACTGAACGCTGTTTTCATCAGGAAAACAGTAATTTCAAAAACACTCAGGAAGCAGAGGGTAAGGCTGGGAGAATTTGCTATGGCGACCCAACTTTAACCAAAAACCTGAGGTCTGCATTTCTCTTCCTCATCAGTTTTACAGTCCTCTACTTTCCCCACCTCTGTTTTGGTTTTGTTTGTTTGTTTTTTCTCAAAGAGGGAAAGATAATAAATATTAAAAAACCCCAAGCAATGTGAAACGCATTTTCCTGGAAATGTCGAGCACAAGGGCCATTTGCAGTGGACTCAGGAAAGCCCGCCTGAGGCTGGAAAAGCACTGCCTGGCGCCAGATGCCAGGTAGCTCTGCTCAGACATGCAGGGATCAAAGTTCATGGCACCAACTCTAGGAAGGAAAACAAGGATGTAAAACTGGACATACTGGGGGAAAAAACACCCACGCAACCCTGGTTCTGGTTTAGCGGTCCTGAAGTGCTTGCTGCTGATAAAAATTAAACTCTCCATCAGGGTGGGGAGGTCAAAGCCCTCCAAGGGCAGCAGGACTCAAGCACCATCCCACTGAGGGCAGGTGGAGCTCAGCACAGGTTGCCAAACCAGGGGCTCAGGCATCCCCCCAGGCTGCAGCTTTGCACCTTGTTGCCGTTGTTGTACATGGCGACCAGACAGTGGAGGTGGAAGACGTGGCCACATTTCAGCAGTTTCCCCACCAGGTCAGGCTTGACGGCCGGCTGGGGTCCCTTGTAGCCAGAAGGTGCAGAGAGGCGCTCCATGCAGATGGTGCAGTCCTGCGTGGAAGGGGAGGAGAGGGGTCAGATGGACGGATGCAGCCGGAGCCTTGCTGAGGACACGAGGCTGATGAGCTGCCTTGCTGTTGCCCAGGGACCAGCACCCACCCCTGATGCCATGCCGTCACCCTGGGCCACCACAGGGGCCGGCCAACACGTGCATGCGGCACACAGCCCCTCTTCGGAGGGTGATGGGGACAGGGCAGAGCCATGAGGGGCGGCAGGAGACCCCTGCACGGCGTGCAGTGCTCCTCCCAGGGCAAAGCATCTCAGGGACACCCCAGCGCGACCCCCGCTGCTCACACCTCATCTGGCGGATGCCGCACCTTCTGCAGGTATTTTTTCAGTACCTCCTCTGGGGTTTTACCTGCGGGAGAGCAAGAGTCAGAGGGGCCAGAGGGCAGCACGGGGGAAACCCACTGCTGGGGGCAGCAGGAGGAGATGGGGGGACAGGGGAACCAGGTAGGGAAGGGGGGACAGGAACAGGAGCCAAGTGGCAAAGTGCCTCTTACCTTTCTTGGCCTGTTTCTTGGTGGTCTTGCGGCAGGTGTGGGAGATGCCGGGGATGGACTGGATCTCGCTTTTGCTGACAGGCGGGGGGTGCAGCACCAGCTTGGGGGGCCGTGTCAGGCAGACAGGCAGCCCTGCCGCACTCATTAGGATCCCTGTGATCCCTGGGCGAGGGGATTCAAAACGGCACTGAGGAACCAGCATCACCCCAAACCCCAGACGTTCCCCCAAAAAGCACCCCGCTGGGGCTGACTCTCCCCCGGGGAGGCCAGCACCCACGGGCACCAGGCGCCCTGCTGCAGCCCYATCCTCACCTGCCAGTGCTGGGTTGACAGGGCTGGAGCCAGTGAGGTTCTTCACGGGGACGGTGGGGACCCTGAGAGGAGCCAGCAGAGACCACGTCAGGGCTGGTGGCAGGCACCCACATCCCCGCAACCCCGGGGGCCAGACAATAGTTGCCTGAGCAACTGCACGGGCCCTGGCTGGAAATAGAGAATCCCCCGACAGGGCGACGTGCCCCCCCCCCCCCGGCCCCACCGCTGCCTTTTCTCTCGCTCTTTAGAAACCCCGCCTGCGTCTCCATTCATGGCCCCTTTTTGCCACCGCCCCCCGGGCCAGTCTGTTGGGGGTTTTTTTCCCTCTTTTCTCCTACAGTCATGTTGCTGCCGCAGGTCTTCCCCCCCCCCCCCCCCCCCCCCTTGGGGCTCTCTTCCATGGGAAAGTTTCCTGGCGGGTCAGGAGCGGAGGGAAGGGGGAGGATGGAGAGAGAGAGGAAAGGGGCCAGGCTGTGACAGAAGGCTGACGGCAGAGCCAGACAAAGGGGAGAAACAGGCCCATTAAATGCCCACCCCCTTGAAAAAAAAGTGTCTTCAGAGGGTGGGGGTCTGGAGGGACCTCTTCTCATGAGGCCTCAATGGCTTTTCTTTGGGCCTTTCGCAGTCCCGCCCCCACCCCCTGCCACCAAGAGAAAAAGCAGCCTCAGCCTCCTCATTGAGATGCAGGAGCCACCCCATCCCCGCTCCAGTCCCCAGGCACCCGTGGGGAAGGCGAGGGGCCCAGGAGGCCCCTCTGCCCGCGGGAGGCTGGGGACCGCTGAGGTCCATCTCCCCCTAGGCTCAGGGGTGATAGCACCCCTGCAGTGGGGAGCCCCACAGGGCTGTGGCCCCTCTGTGCCCTGGGGAGGGGGAAAAAAAAAATAAATTGCACTGCCCCTGTTCTCCCCGCAACTACCCTCTCGCTTGCATGCGGCAGGACTCACCCAGAGGCAATAAGCACCCGGGACTGAGCGATGGCCAAGCGCTGGAGGTGGCTGCGGTTCAGGGTGCCGAGGCCAGGACGGGATGCCTTGCCACTGCCCGCGCCAGGGGGGCTGGCGGTGGAGCTGGCCGAGCTCAAGGCGGGCGTGCTGGCTGCCTGCCGCCGGCCCCCTTGGGCTGCCAGTGGCTTCAGAGAGCCACGCACGGCGGCCATACCGTCGGGCGCCTTGGCCCCTGGGGCCAGTGCTGGGGCTTTGGGGGCAGCAGGTGGCGCGGGGGGCGGTTTGCGAGGCTGCAACGTGGCGGTGCCGGGGCCAGCGGCTGACACAGTGGCTTTGACGCTCATGACCAGGAGGCACTGAGGACAGGCGCAGGTGGGGACCGGAGGGGCTGCCGCTGCCCCGGGGCTGGCCGGCCAAGACTGTGACTTGGGCAGGGTGCCCGAGACCAGCGGGTAGACCATGTCAAGGCGGCGGCGGACGCGGCGCTTGCGCTGGGTCTGCCGGTTGATCTGGCCCATGGTGGCAAAGTCAATGACGTAGCAGAAGCCAATGGCGCTCAGGTCCACCCAGGGGTGCTGCTTCTCATAGGCGCGCTGGATGGTGATGCCCACATCCATGTCGTAGGGCGTCCACGACCCGCTGTCATTCTCCCACTCCCACACAACTCCCTTGCCCGGCGCCGATGATGGGTCATAGTAGCTGCGCCGGACAGGGCGGATAGTGCCTGAGGGAGGGTGAGAGATGCTGGTGTCAGACCCTGGCACCGGCACCCACCTGCGGGCAGGGAGGGAAACCACCCCAACCTGCCCCACCGGTGCAGATCGSTACAGGGACAGGACGGCTTTCTGGCTCAGCTGTTGTCCCCACCTGCCAGGGGACTGGTGTGGCTTGGTTTCCCCAGGCTGCTGCCTGCAAGCCGCCCTGCCGCCAGCACACCCAAAGGGCCAGGGAGCCCCTCGGCTGTATGCGCACGGCTCTGGGGTGCACCCCCAGTGTGACTGGGGTGAGGGAAGGGCAATTTTCAGCCCCATTGGTCTACAGCGGCGGCCACCCTCCCAGCCCCAGCATGCAGTCACTCAGCCCTGATGAGGAAACACAGAACCACAAGCTTGGCCGCTCCAACCTGCTCCCAGGGATCTCCCATGGGAGCCTGATGAACCCAGGCATGTAGGCACCGGACTCCTGCAGTGCCCGCCACAGCCCTGTCTCCCTCTCAGCTCCGGACCAGGATGGGGGAATAAAAGATTTAAGGGACAGCTCTGAGCCCCGCAGTGGTGACACGCGCAGGCACCCATGCGCACAGGTGAGCAGGGTTTGCGCCAGCCCCACCATCTGCACCTGCCAAACCGGCCCGGGACGAAAACCCAGCCCGTGGCATGGGGAAAATCCCTGCGAGGCTGAGCAAAGGAGTTTGAGTGGGGCCCCGTGCCTAGCTCCTGCTCCCCCATCAGCGAGCATTAAGAGCGGGATGAGAGTGCAAAGCACGAAGGCTTTGTGGCTTGCATCCTTATTTTTGATAGGCGCTTCCTTTCCCACCGCTCCCAGCTGACTAGGACACATTCAAAGCATGGACCAAATTTTGGAAACTCCTACAATGAGGAGAAAGCCTTCCTCTTTGGGACATTTCACAGCACAGCAGGGCAGGCTGAACTTGGCCAGGCTCAGCCTCGGGGTCCCATCTGAGCATGCTACTAGCACCCAGAGTTGTTTAGTTAATAGGTGGGATGAGCTCATGAGCATCGCTGCCTCCACGCTCTTATGCAAAACCTCATGGCTCGGCCCCGCTGCCAGCGGTAGGAACAAGAAAGCTTAAAGAGAAGAAATAATAAGCCTGCTTCTTTGGCTTTTCACCACGTGTCTTGCAAAGCCTGTAAGAATTTCAGTCCCTCTTCACCCCCACCTCTTCACTGGGAGCAGCCGCCACCGTCGGTCCCCACACAGGACCACCTCTCACAAAAAAAGTGGGCTAAAAAGGAAAAGCTGTTTATTAGCACTAATCACAGATGCACATCAAGCACCCCACTATGGAGAATGGGGTGCAGCTACACCCCAGGCAAGCCAGGCCACCCACCCCATCCTGCGAAGGGGCACCTGGGGGAGAAAAGCCGCTGGTGTTGGCAACACAAAGTGGGGCCAGAGGGGAGTAGGGCGGTGATTTATCCTAATCTGGCACGAGGCGGGGAGGGCAGCAGCGGTGGCATGCGGCATCTGGCGGTCCCCGGGCGGCGGTGTGGGAACGCCGTGCATCCCCCCAGCCCAGCGCAGCCAGCCGGCCTCCCATTCAGCAAGGGAAGAAAAGGGACAATAGCTATTCAGGCCCTGCCAGGGTCGTGACCCCCCCAAATCAGAGCTGTTTAATGACCCAAAATACCAACATCCCCAGCAACCCAGGGAGAGACAGAACAATCCCCCTTTCAGGCCTCCTCCCTGAGCGACAATAGCCTTCAGAGGCTGGTCCCCAGCCCTGTCGCAGAGGTGCCTTGTCCCCACACCCCCAGCAGGAGAGGGTCCCCGCCAGCCCCCAGAGCTGCTGGGAGAAGGAGGACAAAGGAGGGTGTCTGACACCCCACTGCACCGAGCACCCCCTGTCCCAGGGGG
Source organism: Oceanodroma leucorhoa (assembly GCA_030449065.1). Taxonomy (NCBI): domain Eukaryota; kingdom Metazoa; phylum Chordata; class Aves; order Procellariiformes; genus Oceanodroma; species Oceanodroma leucorhoa. The sequence continues at coordinate 31,007 of JASVER010000159.1, forward strand.
ACAGGGACATTGGCTGGTCCCCTTCCCACGGCCATCACGGGGGTGTGGAGGGGGCACACAAATCCTCTGTGCCAACCTCTCCCCCATAGGTGCCTATGCCCCACATCCCAGACACCCCCAGAGCCATATGTGCCCCACCACCTTGGGAATCCCTCCATACCCCCACCACCCTGGGGACCCCCATGCAGGCTCATTGCCCATTCCCCCCCCGCCCCAAATACCCCCGTTTACCTGTCCAAGCCACCACCCCGGGAACACCCCACCTGCCTGTGCCCTCCTTGAGCATCCCCCACCTGCTTGTGCCCCCACCCTARGCACCCCCATGGGCTGCCGTGACACAGGGCAGGATTTGGCCCCCAAGCACTGTACAGCACCTGGCCTTTGGGGTTGATGGCGGTTTAGAGGTAGCACAGAGGGAGCTGGGCATGGTGGGGCAGGGCCCTGGGAAGGGTCTGCAGGGGATGGGCTCCGTGCACGAACAGGCTGCAGGCTGGGAGRGTAAAAGGCCATAGCATGCAATAGGGCCCAGGAAGGTGCAGCAGGGAGGAGGCCAGGCAGCACGACCTCGTAAGGGATCAGGAACACGTGGGCAGGGCCGGGCAGCATGGGATACAGCAAGCACCTGGGGATCCAGTGGGATGGCATAACGCAAGCTGGCAGCGGGCAACCCCAGGCAGCGTGGGCTTGGGCAGCAGCGGGCAGGGCTGGGCAGCAGCGCAGGACTGGGCAGCAAGGAGCAGAGCTGTGCAATTCTAGGGTAGGCAGAGCAGGATGGTGCAAGGCAAATCCAGATGCAGTATGGGACTGGGCAATGCAATCCAGTATCAAGCAGTATAACGCAGCGCCCAGCAGTACAGCGCAGTACAGCCAGCAACATGATCGGAGAGCGAGCGATGGGACATAACGCAGGGCGAGGCAGCACAATGCAATATGGGACTGGGAAAGGCAGCGCCGTACAACCCAGCTCCAGATCAGGCAGTGCAATGCAGTATGGGACCCAGCAGCACAGCATTGTGCAACACCGTGCAGTGCAATTCCAGGTCAGGCAGCGCTGTGCAATACTGGACCTGGCAGCAAAGCGCTGCACAGTGCAACTCTACACCAACCGGTGCAATGCAATAAAGGACCTGGAAATACAGAGCAAATCCAGATCAGTCGTGTCAGGCACGAAAGCACCTGACTAGGCAGGGCAGCACGGGGCCTGGCACCACAACCCCGTGCAGCATGGTGCAGTGAGGGACCAGGACAGGGCAGTGCTGGATGGGACCTGCTGGCACAGTGCGGTGCAATGCAACTGCAGAGCAGGGAGCACGAAGTGGTGCGAGACCACGCAGGGCTGGGCACTGCTGGAAGACACAGCACGGTGCAATGCAACTCTAGAGCAGGGAGAACTGTGCAATGCCAGGCCGGGGAGCCTCAGGCAGCGGGGGACCGGGCAGTGCTGCGCAGCGACGAGCAATGCAAGGCCGGACCGGGGAGCCCGGTGCAACGTGCGACCAGGCAGGGCTGCACGGCACCCGGCGAGGCAAAGCAGCGCAAAGCAACGTAACCGCAGCCCAAGGAGCCCGGCGCAGAGCCCGGCGCAGGGCCCGGCCGGGCCGGGCAGGGCAGGACACGCCGGGGCAGGGGTCGGCCGTCCGGCGGCTCCCCCCGGGCTGACTCACCGGTGTCCTGGCGGAAYTGGTGCATGGACTGCAGGTCGATGATGTAGGGCGCCAGGCGGCTGTCGGCCTGGCCCAGCACCACGCTGCCGCCTGCCCGCGGCCCGGCGCGGGCCACCGCCTCGATGTGGTGGCTGACGGCCGGGCTGTAGGGCCGCCACCGCCCGTGCTCGTTCAGCCATTCCCACACCACCACGGCCGAGGCCAGCAGCATGGCTCCGCCGCCCCGGCCCGCCCCAGCCCGGCTCCGGCTGGCCGCCGCAGACGCGCCGCGGCCGCTGCAGCCCGCCCCGCCGGCACTCGCATGCTCGGCGCGGCGCAGGGCTCTGCCCGCCCCCGCCCCGGGGCTGGCCGCCGAGCGGGCGCGGAGGCGAGGCCGCCCCTCAGCGCCGCGGAGGGCCGCAGCGCCGCTCCTCGGGCGGTGGCGGGAGGCGGGAAGCGGCTCCGCCCCGCCCGCCCCGAGCGCGCGGAGGGGCGGGGCCGCCCCACCCCTGACGTCACCGCGCCCGGCCCCGGCCCGGCGGCACCGAGCATCCCGCCGGGGGGCCGGGGAGGAGGGGGGAGCGCGGCCGGGAGAAACCATTCCCGCCGGGGGAGGAGGGGGGCGAGGCGCGGCTCGGCGCTGCGCACCCCGCGGACCGCATACCCCACTCCGGGACCCCCGGTGTTCCCCGCACTCCCACCCTGCACCCCTGCGACCCCTCCCAGTGCCCCCTGTACCCCCACCCTGCAGCCCAAGGACGCCCCAGTGCTCCCCACACCCCTAACCGAGCCTGCAGCCCAGGTGCTGCAGGGAGACCCCAGCGTGCACCCATCCCTGTGCGCCACCCCGGCCCCAAGCCCACCGGCAATGGGAATTAGGGTGTTGGGGGGGGTTGCGTGCCCGACCTCGGGGCCAGACCCCTGCTTCATGCGCCGTGACAGTGAAACGTGGCCCGAGAGCTTTGACCATCCCCTTCCCCAGCCTGCAGCACCCGCGGGGCGCAGCCTGGGGAGCTGCCCCTGGCCGTGGCCCGTGATGCACRAAAATGTGTTCAAAGCCCAAACTTGCCACGTGCCTGGAGGGGTACCCAGGCCGTAACCCCAGCTCCTGTACCCCATCTCTCCCAGCTGCCTGCCACAGTTTAGTTTGCCTGGGAAGTGCTTTTTGAGGAGCTTTCATGCAGCTTCAGCCTGGCGTGAGGCTGCAAATCCTTCARCATGCTCCTCCAACTTACACACGCCTTGGCGGCCCAGTGGCTTTGCTGTGCAAACTGAAACCGGTACAACCAAAACCTGTGTGCTCCCGCTGGCGGTGTGACACAGGYGCCTCTGCTTTACGGTGACTCCCTGGGACCGGAGCAGCCGGTGCTGGCCCTTCCCTGCTGCCCAAAGAAAAGTTCATCCTGAGCTTGTTCTTCCACTGAGCCACACGAGCAGCATCCCACGGCAGCCTGGAATGGCAGGATGTCGGCGACAGGCAAGTGCTGGCATCAGGTCTCACCTCATTTAGTGCTCAGACACACAAAACACTGATTTTCTTGGGTATTAAACAAAACACCCATCGTTGCCTGGTTCAGGGAGAACCATACAAATTGCATCAATGTCCCATGCGCACAGGTTTCCCAGCACCAGCAAATCCCCAGGTCTATGGTCCATGCCAGCTCAGAGCGCAACTCATCCCCAGGACACAGGGACCCATGGTGCTGCTGCATGACGTTGCTGAGCTCCTGATGTTGCTGAGCTCCTGGTGGCTGGTGCAACTCCTCTCCTGAGAAACCTGTTTCCCAGGCACTGCCCAGCTTGCCGAGCATCCGCCAGCAGCACTTGCGGTGAGAAACCATTAGGCAAGATCTAAATACAGGAAAAAAAAGGAGGAAAAACAAAAAGGAGGGGGGAAGAAACAGGTGGGGACTAACTGTGGTGATGCCAGCTGGCAAGCGCCGTGGTGAGAGGGGAGGAGGTGAACCACAGAAGTTCAAGCAAATCTCTCCTTCCAGCTTGCCCTCGGAGACACGCAGGGCCATGCTCGAAGTACGTTTTCCTCCAAGAAGGGAGCGCTCCCGGCCCTTCCCAGGAAGGCAGCGCAGTGGTGGAGAGCTGCTCCTCTGGGTTTTCACCTGCTCCTTTGGGGCAGGCGAGTGCAGCCGAGGGCATGATGAGGAAACCCAGGGAAATCCTTTCCACTGACTCAGGTGGGAGGGAAAGGTTTGCCTGGTATTAAAAAGGAAAGTTCCCCCCGCCCACCCTGGCTCAGGATCAAAAAGTTAGGAGCCAGCACTGCAACGCTGGCATGGGACACTGCAAGGGGATGGGTGAGCTGGTGGGACCGGCACAGCTAAACCCCACCTGCCTCCAGTGCATGGTAGGCAAGGGGTGAATTTATTCTCTCCCAGTGCTCAGCACCGATGCCAGCACCCAAGTATGGACATGCTTGAGGTCAGGGAGCAGCCTCGGTTGGCTTAAAACCTTTCCAACCCTACAAAGTGTGCCCAACCCAACCACACGTTAAGCCCAAACATTTATTTTTTGAAATTAAACACATCCGTGGTTTGGTTTTGGTGGCTCCTTCCCTGTTGCAATTTGGGAGTGCAGCCCCCCCTCCTGCCTCCTCTGTTCCCACCAGCACTGCAAATCCTTCCTCTCTTCCCAAAGCACAATTTCGGATGGCTTTTTGGTGGGTTTTTAGTTTGCAGGAGGCCATTTGGGGTCCCCAGTGGCGTTAGCCACGTGGGTACGACTGTCCTCCCCTTGAGCTCTTAATTTCTGTCTCCAAAGTCAACAGCTTCAGCCACCTCCAGCCACCTGGATCAAGTTAACTTCAACCTGCAGCAATGCAAGTCCAAAGGGCCTCCCAGCAGCAAGGGAGCTCAGCCATTGAATACCCCTGTTCTCGCCAAATCAGTTTACTAGTGATTCCCTTCGGGGTTGCAGCTGAAAAATAGCCTTAAAACCTGGCAGGGTCAGACGTCACCACCTCTCTTCTGCATGGTGGGGGCTTGCTGGTGGGGAAAGGTCGAGACCTGGAGCCTCTCGCTCAGCCAGACCATGGAGGTTTGGATTATGGTTTGCTTTTTTACAGTTTCTGGTTATGGTGGCCATTTCAAAGCATTGCGGGAGCTTTGCGAACACAGATGTGCCCGGCACCGCTGGCAAGGTAGCAGGGAAGGAATAAGGAAGGTTGCAAAAGCGGTGATTTGCGCTGCTGGGCACAGCCCAGGGAAGCCCCTGGAGCAACATCATTGTCCACCTTCAATCCCCGTTACTGCTTTGACTCCTGGAGCGCAATTGCAACAGGCCAAGCTCACAGCACTGCCAGCGGCTGATCTGGAAGGATAGAGTTGCATGGACTTGTGCCAGGCCTGGGGCCAGCTCCCCGAGGATGTGAAGGTCACCTCATATTCGGGCTACTGTGGTGGGAGAAAAGGGGTCTGTTCCTGCCTGCTTGGGTTGTGAGGTTCAGAGATGGACGTGCCCACATTTGGGAAGGTGAGGGGCAGCAGGCGGGTGAGGATGCGAGCATCCAGCCACTGCTGAGCACGAGGGTGCAAGGGGAGAAAAGCAAGATGGCTTCAAGTGCACAAAGCAGACAAGACTGGGAGAGAGAAATACTGGCTGGGAAAGGGACTCACTTTGACTAATCCTGAAAAAAATAAGGGCCAGAAATTGTTATTACCAAGTGCAGGGAAGCAGAAACATTGCAAATCCAGTTTGTGCTGCAAAGCTGAGGTCAGGCAATAAGTGGCAATGAAGTAGGTGCATGTTCTTCCTCTTGGGCGTCACCCACAAAAAAAAATGGGCACCACCAAACTACCCTCGCCCCGACCCTGTGGGGCAGCCCCAAACCTGCGTCCCTGCTTGCCCCGATGTAGCCGCTGGGGTGGGCAGGATGGGTGCTGGGGGCTCTGCCTCGGCGTTGCCCTTCATCCTCCCGCAGTGCCCGGGGCCCCCCATGCCCATGCAGACGTCGCTGGCACTGGGGCCTGCACTGTGCCCAGTGCCGCCACCACCCGCTGTGACAAAGCTGCTTTGTGCCGGGCCRTCTGGGCACATCCCAAGCCTCCTCCCCACGCCGTGCCCCTGGCGTCCCCCCATGTTGCCATCCCTCACACAGATCAGGGAGGAAGGCAGGACCACACAGGATGGGGAACAACCCCAGCAACCCCCCACCTCCTCCTCATCCTCCTGCCACCTCCATCTCCTTCATCTTCCCAATGGCCTCCCAGTGGGTTCCATCCCACCCAAAACTCCCACCCCACTAGGACTGACCCTTCCCTGGGGTGGGAACGGAGCAGCCCAGGCTCTCTGGTGAGGTTGAGCCCCACTTTCCCACCTCCCCCAAGAAGTCACGTCACCCTGGTAGATCTCCCAGCCCTTTTATTCACTCAGCATGACATCCATTCAGCAAGAAAACCACGGCCCAGGCAGCTGCGAAACCTTGCAGCGTTCCCCTTCACAGGGACAGCGATGTGGTTGGGGCTGTTTAATCCTCTGTGCCATTTCCAGTCCCAAAATAACCCCTGGAGGCACAAACCTCCTTGCAGAGAGTCTTCTGAATCACAGCCTTCAGTTAAAAGATCCTCTCTGTTACCTTGTCCAAGCAGTTAAGAAATCCCCTCCTGATCGTACCCCCACACACCCCCCTCCCGAAAAATCCCTCAGGCAGTTAGAGCAGAAATTCAATGCACAGAAAATGCGAGCCGGGYGGGAGAAAAGAGTCCACATGAAGGAGGCGAAGCCTTGCGTCTTGCAGCTGGGAGGCAGGTCCCAAGACTCCTTTCACCAGGCAGTATTCTTCTGTCCCTTCACTCCTGCCTTGCCTCCACAAGAGCCCTGAGGCAGCTTCCATCTGCCGGAGGCAGCACCTGGCCATGGCAAGCCGGGCAGTGACCGAATTTCAAAGAAAAGGCCAGCACCGCTGCAGCCTACTGAGGGTCACGGCCTCTGGACCCTGGGGTGAGAGGCAAAACTGCTTCCCAGGGGATAATTCCAACCCCCCAGCAGGCAGAGCCTGAGCCACCTCCAAGGATCACCCTGCCTGGGGATCCCTGCTCCCTTCGGGACGGAGTGCAGCCCGTGCCTCAGTTTCCCCACAGGGAAAGGGGCCCACAGGGAGTGGCACCAAAAGCACGGGGGGCCCAGGGGTTAATGACATGGTTCCTCCCATCCGCCCCCCTCCCTCAACAACCCCCTTCGCTGTCAGCAGGCCTCTGCAGGGGTGGACAAGGAGCCCCCCACTATGCCCCAGCAGGACCCAAGCCCCCCCTGCCCTGTGCCCACCTTCAAGGGCTCTCAGCCGGGCTGGGGGCCGAGCTACTGCCCGGGCCAGGCTTGGCAAGCTGCCGCAGGTCCCGCGCGGACCTGACGGCCCACTGGGCCAGCTCCCGCAGCACCCCCAGGCCCCGCAGCTTCCTCTCGAAGAGGCTGAGGTGGGGAGATGGGGGGGGCCCGGCTCCCTCCTCGCTGGGGGGACCACAACTCTCCAGCCGCAGCAGCTCCTCAAGGTGGTAGGCGAAGGCCGAGACCTGGAGCAGGACAGCTGCCAGCGCCCGGCCCAGGGCAGCGTCGGCCTCACCCAGCTGCTCCCGCTGCTCCTCCAGCATCTGGGCCAGCAGGGCCCGGAAGGCCCGGTACGCCGCCAAGTTCTCCAGCAGCCGCTGGGTCCCTGTCTGCTCATCCCAGCGCTCCGCCGCTGCCGCCGGCACCCCCTCCACCACTGCCACGCTGGCCGAGGCATCCAAGCCCTGCCGCTCCACCTGCAGGGGCGAGAGCAGCTGGGGATCAGCGGAGGCAGGAGAAATGGGGGGACCCCCCTGCCCCAAGCCCCGCTAGCACCGGCTCCAGGGGGCTCTGATTCAGCTTTGGCGCTAGCCAGGAGGCATTCGGGGCAGTGCGAGGTCAGGCGCTCGAGGTTTGCCCGAGCGTCGGCCTGCAGCACCAAGGCCTGGATACTGGCAGCATTTCATCCCCTATCTCTACCATGGGCCAGAGGCCTCGCACCCCGCCACAGCTGCCAGGAGCCCCCCGGACCTTGGTAGCGGCAGCCACCCCGCCAGCGCTCCCAGCCCCACGGGCAGCCGGAGGGAGCAGGGCAAACTCACGTAGGTGTCCAGGAGCTCGATGACGTCTGAGCGCATCTTCCCGGCCAGGCGGATGCCTCGGCTGCACAGGTCACGGCGCAGGAGAGCGGCTGAGGGGCTGTCTGCTGCCGCCATGGCCCGGGCAGCTGTCACGGGCACCAGGCTCATGGCGCAGCGCCTGCCCAGCCCAGGGAGGACAATCCCTTGCTGAGCTGGTGCATTCCAGCCGAGAGCTCCGCTCACACATCCACTGGCCTGGCTCTCCCCCTCTTCCGCGCCTGGGGCCTGGCACGACACTGCAAATTCCCGCCTCTGGGATCAACAGCAACAGATTATTTCCATAATTCCCCCATGCTTTGCTACTCCAAGTGCCTTGCCCAGAACAGCCCAGAGGCAACAAGCTCCCAGCCCCAGCTCTGACCCATTCCTCCCTCCCAGCCGCACAGTGAGATTAGCAGCACGCTAATCCCCCCGGCTCATGTCAGAGTGCGGGAAAGCGCTGCCGGGAAGAGGCGAGCAAAGCCCAGACGTTGCTCAACATCTCAGCCTGGGTAGTGGGCTGGGGCCGGAGCAGGGCAGAGTGCTGCGGGTTTGCCAGCAAGAGATTGAGGGGAGACCCAGCGCCAGCTGCAGGCTGGGCTGCAACCCAAACCCCAACAGAAGGCTACAGGGGCCTGTTCCAGCCACCTCCAGGCCTCTCATTCCCCCATGGCTGCGTGGGACTGGGTCCCCCAGGTGTAACCCCCCCCTTTCCCAGAGGGGTCCTGACCCAAAGGGGGGTGAGGTCCCAGCCACCCCAGGGCAACGCCAGCCACCGACCACAGGTGAGCTGCAGGCACCAAGACAAAAACAGCCCTTTTGGTTGGTTTGTTTTTTCCTCAGTACATTTATTTTGGTTATGTATTACCCAGATTAAGAGGAAAAAAAAAAAAAAAACAGGAGTTGAAAAGCAGTTTCCCTCTAGTATCACAGTACACCGAGCCCTGCCGCAGCCTGGCTGGGGGACTGCCCCGGCCCCCCAGCCTGAGCTCCCCGGGCTGGTGGCCAACCCAACAGCGTTGTTGCCACCTGGTGGCTACTGCAGAAAGCGCTGCCGAGCTCCGGGAGTCCCCCAGCTCCAGCTGGCACAGCCACTGGCTCAAACCCTGCGCCCCAGGGCCCCCGGAGGGAGACCCCTGCCCCCACGCCACTGCCCACGCCGGGCACAGCACCCGCAAGCTCTCCGGGATGCGAGAGCAGAGGAAGGGCCCTGCGCCCCCTCTGTTCACTCCCCAGGAGRAGAAAAAAAAATAAATACAGGGAAAAAAAAATACAAAAAAGTTTATTGCAAACTACTACAATAATTTATTGAAGCAAACTGCATGCGAGTGAAGGAGAGACATCGAGGGGAGGAGGAGCTGGAGGAGGGCTGTGTCAGTTTTAGGGTTTCAAACAGGAGTGGGAAGGGAGCTACACCAGTCTCTCCTGCATCAGGGGTTAGCAGGCTGTGGTTAAGAGGACAGACAGGCAACTGGCCGAGACCAGAAAAAGAAAAAGGAGAGCTACGAGAGGTGTGCATGGCAGGACAAGGCAGGGAGTGGCAGGGATCAGAGGTGTCCAGGCCGGGAAGCAAATGATCTGCTCGATTCTGCGTCCCAGAAACGCGGCCGATAGCAAACTCTTTGCTCCGCTCGGGGCGGTTGGGGCAGACGCAGGATGAGGCAGCCTCCCTTGCCTCCCAGCCAGGTGCCAAGCATTCCGTCACCAGAACTGAGCAAGCCCTTGACCCGAAACCATTTTAGTGCCATCCCTCAGAAAACAAAACCCCGAGCTCTCCGGTTAGTGTTCTGTGCAAGGCTCTGCCTGCTCCGCACCTCCCACGGGGCACAGGGGCAGGGCACGAAAAGCAGCTCCAGCAGCATGGTCTGCAGCAAGCGCGGGRACGACGCAGCCAACCTGCACCACACGAGTGCATCTGCCACCAGCGGCCAGGATCCAGGCCAGGAGACATGCCACCACACAACGTGTCTTGGCTAGCCCCAAGTCTTCCTGGTCAGAAGACCAGCACTGCTGGGGGGTGAAACCATCAGAACTGGGTTTGAACACACCTCATTGTGCTGCTCTCTTTAGTTTGCAAGGGGAGGGGACCAGCTGGCCACCCAAAAGCTTCCTGCTGGAAATCACAATAATTTGATCCAAGCAAGAAATTGGATCATCCCAGCTGAAGAAACTGGTTTAGTTTAACACCGTACCACCGCGGACCTGATGTGCACTATCCCAGGAGACCTGCGTTCAGGTACGCTGGGCCCACATCCTTATCTCCAGGAGAGGCTCGTGGCTGGACRCATGTCCTGCAGGCATGGGAGCCACACTGCTGCCCCGGTGCAAGAATGTGGGATGCCCACACCCAGGGCATAAGACACCAGGACTGCAAACTGTTCAGCCACAAACCACCCCAACACCAGAAGCGTTTCAACTTGCTCTGACAAAGATATCAGCATAAGGGGGGAAGGTAGGGGGCAAATCAGGAGAAATAGCCCAATAAAAGCTGTCAGGCTTGGGCCACAGATGGATTTCCAGGCAGCACAGGGGACAGAGTGGGTGTTCAGAGTCAGTTTCCTGTAAAAAGTTTCCAATTAAATTCCATGTTTTAATGCCATTCTCCAAACCCCAGGTACCTGATTTTGCCTAGCTGCTGTGTGCTACAGACCAATTTAGCTGATCTTGTGCTCAGACAAGATACTTCAGCTCTGCTCCCAACCACATAAACCCAAAACCAAAAAAACAAGCAAACAAACAAAAATCCCAGGTTATTCTTCACCTCTTCCAAAAACACTATGAATTCAAGGCCACTGAATCTCCACACAAAGTTTCAGGTAAGAGCAAAAAGATCCAAGTCTCCATAGCAGACACATCATATCTTATGTAAACTTTTCCAAGGGCACAGAGCTGTCCTAACTACACCAGCAGGCAAGACTTGAACTGCCACATTTCATGGAAAGCAGGGGTGTTTGTGCAGAAGAGAGAAGCTTTGAGAACACGGCTGCACAACACCCTCCCCCCAAAATGGGGGCAGGGAGAGAAGCTTACAGCCCCTTAGTCCCACGTCAGTCTATTGCCTTGGATAAACAAGCCTGGGACAACCATATCCAGTCCCTGCTTCTGTATCTTTGTCTAGACCTGGAAAGGAGAGGCAGAGTTGGATGAGGAGCACAACATCCCCCAGCAGCAAGCAGCTCACAACTGTCCTAAGTCACAAGAACAAGTTCCTGGCTAATGATGTTCTTCCCTGAAAGGCCAGGGAGCAAGGGGGAGGCAAAAAGAGCATTTAATGCAAGGAGCTCACCCCGACCTGGGAGGGAGGGAGACAACAGCCAGCTGTTCCATCACTCACCTCATCCTCCTGCTAAAATGCTGCTGCAGAGACTCCCACTGCAAACAGTGTCTTCTCCAGGGGCTCTCCCTCTACTCTGGAAAAGCTGCGAGAGACATCTGAGTCCAGAACACTGCCTTCACCTCAGCTCCCCCAGCTGCTCTTACGATGGCACGACGTGTTCCCTGCAGCTCGCTAGTGCGAAGGAGTCTACTGGGAAATAGCCTGAACTCCCTCCACCCCCACCCCCTAAGAACATAACGAAAAAATACCGACCCTTTTTTAATCAATAAATAAGGAATCTTGTTACCACAACACAAAAACGAAACATGTTCAAAGTGCAAATTACTGTCGTCAAACTGGGATGCTCCTCCTTGCCTCTCCCACGCAGGGCTCCCGTAGCCCCCGGGGCCTCTCCAAGCAAACATGATCTATGAGCCAGGGCGTTCCCTCAACTTCCTGCCAGAGCTGGAGCAGAGGAGCGCGGTGGGGAGAGGGACGTGCGCTGTTTCACAGCTCACCCTGCTGAGGGGGCCTAAAGTGCCAAGCCAAACTCTCAGCCCCGGGAGGAAGAATGAGACTGCAAGGACCAGAGTGCAGCGATGCATAGAAGTTGGGACCAGGGGCGAGAGGGAGTCCTAAGAAACTTGTCCAGAGCACATCAAATGCTTTCTAGTTTGTGAGTGGGGCCACATCAAGAAGCCAGAAAGGCATCTGCTTTGGGGTAGAGCGCAGGGTTTCAGCAGTCCCCCCTCCCTTGGAGAAATCCGTCGCTCAATCCACCTTGCTCTGGTAACGGCAGCATGTGGCCCTTTCTACAAAGGAGCAGTGGGAGAGAGAGAAGTGGTTGGGAGAAAGAGGATGTGCTGTGATCCACGCTGGAGGGGAGCAGACCCTTCGGTTATTTACTAGTATTGTAAGTTTTGTTTAACTTTTCTCTCTTTCAGTAAGTGTCTCCTTTTTTGTTTTTTTCTTCCTTTTAAATACAGAGTCCAAACTGTCCCAGCACCCATGTGCTCCCCGCCCACTAGGGTCCAGTGGAGTCTGAATCTTCGATGAGCACCTCCGTGGTGGCTCCCAGGATCTCTGTGTTCATGACCAGCCCCTCCGGGTTTGTACTACTGCCGCTGCCCACAAAGAGCTTGCCGTCAGCCACCAGGCTCACGCGCTCTGCCCCACCGCAGTATGTCTTCGGCATCCCGTCAGGGTTCAGCAGCAGGCAATCTGCCGGGGCAGCACTTCCCAGGGGGTCGGGAAGAAGGGGGAGGCCCTGGCCATCGGTGGGCGGCGCAATGGCCTCAGGATTAGTGCCCAGGATGTCGGTGCTGGTGATCAGGGCACCCGCATTGGCAGCCAGTGCTTCAGCAATAAGCACTTCGGGGTGGCTCTTGGCTTTGTGGGCCACGACGCTGTCCTTCTTCTCAAACTTCTTGCYGCAAATGTTGCAGGAGAACTGGTAGAAGGAGTCCGCATCATGTTTCTTCATGTGCCAGTTGAGGGAAGCCTTCTGCCGGCAGGTGAATCCACAGATCTCGCACCTGTGAGGGGAGAAGGGGGAGGTCACAACAAAGGGACATCCCCACACACTTGTGGGGACAGCAATAGCTAAGAGGCAGCCCAGGAAAACAGCAGGGGCTCACTAAAATGGGATGTCACCGTAGCTCCAGCTCTTCCAGTTTTATTTGCAGAGGRCTTATGTTCCTCAGATCTCTACTGAGACACTGCCTCAAGGAGCAGGTGAGACAAGTGGCAGCTCAAACACTCCTACAGGTGTGCGTTTAAAGAGAGCTGAGACACCAAGAACAGGTTCCAGCCCTGACTTCAGAGCTGCCCCTGCTCTCGGTGCAGTCCAAGAACGGGTGTATCCAAGGGTTCCTCAAAGTAGGAGAGCAAGAGACAGGCAGAAGTACTCACTGCAAGGGCTTCTCGCCCGTATGGATCATTCGGTGCACCGCCAAGTTATGAGAACTCTTAAAYGCCCGGGCACAGTACTCACAGATGTAATCCCTTTGATCTAAAAAGCAACACCAGTTGGAGCGTTACTCTCCCGCAGACCTGCTCCCTTTCCCAGCTCTCACATGTTGCAGGTAAAGCTGCCCAAGAAGCAGCAGAACTAGAAGTGCTGGGAGGCCAGCACGCATAGCAAAGGAGGAGGTGTCCCACAATACACCACAGCAGCCGATCTGGAGAATTAAGGCATGATTAAGACTCTCCTAAGAGCTAATTATCCATTCTGACCAATACTGAAGGACTAGCAAATCAGGATAATTCCTCCACAGAAGCCCTGAGTGATACTTGCCGGGGGGTGAATTAAAAACTCTATAGTCTTTCTTTCATTTCCTTAAAAGATGGGAATCCAGAAGGAAATAATACCCTGCTGCTGCAAATCTATGCCACTTGCCTTGGCTTCATTCTCCCCAGAAGTCCTAGAGGCTTTTCCATTTTTTCCCCCCTCTCTGTTCACTGACCTGAGGAGGAGTTTGTACCTATTTCCCACCTCCCTGTACCTGTGTGGTGTTTGGCATGCCGCAGGAGCTGCTTCTGGAGTCGGAAGAGCCGACCACAGGAGGGATGAGGACACACGTATTTTTTCTTCAGCAAGTGCTGGTACTTTATGTGATGCTATAAAGGAAGAATGAAAGGTTGTAGACTCTCTCTTTACAGGGCTAAGAGAACAGCTTGAGACACACCGACCCAGATGGCCCCTCAGCAGGCCACCAGACTCCAGTCACTGACAAGACACCCTTATACCATGAACACAAAGCCTTTGATCTCCATTGAGAGAAGGCAGCCAAACAAATGTGGACATCTAGCAACAGGACAGATACAGAGACACACGTGGCCACAACTGATTAAGTCTACCAAAAAGACAGTGTTAGAAAGGAGTGCTTCAGTGCCAGTAGAGGATTAGCTGCCTGTTCCAAATGGCCCTTCCCTGCCCTCATGCATGCCATTCAGGAAGTGAAAAAAACCAACCTGCAGGTAACGCGGGTGAGCCAAGACTGTGCCACAGCCTTCCATCTCGCAGCGGACATACTGTATCGGAGGCTTCTTCCTAAGAAGTCAGTAAGGAAATGGGCAGAGTGGTTAGCTGATGCATCTGAAGCCAGGGCAGCAGCAAGATAAATGAGTGCAAGTGCGGTTCAGTAACGTGAGAGCAAAGGATTACTGCTCCAATATTCCTGTTTGGGCTACGCTGAAAGAGACTCTGTCCAATAGTTCCCTCCACCCCTAGCACTACTTGAGGACTCTCCCCAGAGCTGGAAAACCCCAGGAGACACAGAGTTCCCAGAACCTTACCACTGGGCAATGCCAGGCTAGGGATCAACTCAGAAGCGGGGGCGGGGGGGGAAGGGGCAGAGGCCTGGTTCAGTTGGAAGAAATCAAACCCACACCTACAGGGAGAAGGGGGAAGGAAAGGAGGGAAATCAATGCATGCTGTTATTTTTATTTTTATTTCCTTTAAGGCAGATTTCTACACTGTGCAAGAGAAATGGCTTTGAGACAATCAACATCTCTGTGTAGGACACAAGGGAAGCAAGTCTTCAGAACAGAACTTACCTTCTCTTGGGCAGCCTTGGGCTCTTGTCATCCTTTCTCCTCCTTCCCCTCCTGTAACATGGTTACAGAAACAGAATTGAAAGAAGCTTCTTTACATTGGTAGCGGGTAGAGTTTTTGAAGYGTATGCTATAAAGCAGGAACATGCTGTAAGAAATACTACAGAACTCTTCCACATTTTTAGGCTGAAAAGTAACACCGCACCCGGCAAGTCAAGCTGCTCTGGCAAGTCAGCCACCTGCTCTGGATCAAAATACCAGAGGAGTTTCTAAGGAAACACTCTTGTAATAGATGGGCAGGTTCCCTAAAGAAGTTAAGTAACCAGGCCCCTGTGCAAATTGTCCCTGCATTTTGCAGAACTGCCACATCACACAGAAGACTGCTCCCTGTGAAGCGGTGGTCCCCGTGTTTCTGATACCTGGGTGACACTTTTTTCTGCATGACATTTGGTGGCATGTGCCAGATCTCAAATCACCCTGCCTCTGCTAACACAGTCAGGCTGCAGCTGCATGACTACCTGCTAGGTCTAGTGTACATTTTTGACATAGTTGCCTAGCTCAAGTATGTCTCAGCCCACCATTCACAACTGTGCAGATACCAGTAAAGAGGTATCAGAGAGCCACAGCCCAACAGGCTGTGGTTAGAAATTACCAACTCTTCTACTACAACGGAGTGAGGAAGGGCTATTTTAAAAAAAACCTCAAACAGGCATCACACGCTTCACATTTTTTCTTTTAAACCTGCAACTTGCAATCTTATAATTAAATTCATCCCTTTCCAGGCTGCACATCAGCACACGAGATTCTGCTCTCCTAAGTTTCTGCTGCAAGTTGTCCAAACAACTTGCAATCTTACAATTAAATTCATCCCTTTCCAGGCTGCACATCAGCACACGAGATTCTGCTCTCCTAAGTTTCTGCTGCAGACAGAAACTCATTAACTGCTCATTAACTGCAAGCTCTAGAAAAATCAATCCAGTGCAAGTTGGAGGCAGATTCAGAGGAAGGCAACATTCTCGAGAAATAAATGCTTCATGTGGTTTGCTCTCCCAACCCCTCCCATTTCCTAATGCACTTTTTATAAACATCTAATTTTGCCAACACAGTCCAGATTTGATGGTGCACCCTATTTTCTCTGCTCTGTTGGGTAACATTTCATACCATCTGAAAAACATCAATCTGCATGACTAGGAAGAACGGGATTAATGATCTAGCAGCTATTTTACAGTCCTCTGAATTAACTATAGCAGCTTATACACCTGTCAAGACAAAAATCTATGCTCCATCTGAGCAGACCTATGCTTACATGTAAAACGCACCCTCCTGAGCAATAGCTCTGCCCAGAACATCGTGCCTGCTTGATCATATTGCTGCAGAGACACTTAAAGTAAATTGATGGAAGTCTTTTCTCAACTGTACTGAGACATCTTTACTGATAGCAAGTCCATGACAGTAACATGCTGAACAGGCACTCAGCATTCAAGCCAAGCCTTCAAAGGAGGCACAGGTTTTATTATGCACAAAAGTAGTGTGTGATCCAAACAACACGACCACAAGCCTCAGAAAGCCATCTCTAACAGAAAAAAAACAGTTCTCAAAATATCAGCATCCTTAGTCCTCGCCAATGTAAATCAGCTCTGCAGCAGCTTAGAAACAGCAAGTGAAATTAAAACGAAGGTGTGCAGAGCCCAATGCCGCAGACCAGCAGAGGGAGCCCCATTTGTTCCAATTGCTCACAGAGGAGCTAAAGTACAAAAACTGCCTTTTTTTTTTTTCACCCCACACTATCCCAAAGAATATCTTTGACACAGACACATAAATCTAATCTACCTCAGTTGCCAGAAGGAAAGCTTCAGTGTTGAGTTCCAGTGACAGCATACCAGAAGGTTTTGAGTCTCCACTCAAAACACTAATGACTGACTAGGTAGCAAAAGTTTCTTCTTTTATTTCTCCAAAACGAGGGAGAACACAGCTGTTTTTCCTGAGCTCCGGTATGTTAGTCCCAAATGTACAAAGAGGACACTTACCACACGACACGTACAAAGTATTCCCGTGTCTCCCTCTAAGCACACAACAGAAGAGATGTTGCCTTCTCAGACTGCCTTTCTAATACAGTCTAATCCACTTCAGACATCACAACAGAAACCAATTTTAAGAATGCTCCAAAGTATTTCACACTGTGTGGCCATATCCAGGTTGGCTGACTAAACCAGTTGGCTGACTAAACAGTACAGAGAAAAACCCCTCAACCTAAACTAAATGAAAATACCAACTCTTTTATTTTTCCTTGCCAAACATGAGCAAGATACTAGGAAGCAGGACTTCTATCAGAACAAAAGGTTCTGCCCTATTATCTTTCAGGCCCAGAGGAGAAGGGGGGGAAGCCAACAACAACTCACTGTTGTACACTAGCAAGAATGCAAAATATACAATACACACTGTTACATATAACTGCAGTTTTACTCACTTCCTTGGTGGTTCTTCATCTTCCTGAAACTCACTCTCTTCTTTCACTTCTACTTTAATCTCTTTCTGTTTCTCTTTTTCCTCCTTCCCCTTGCTAGCTTTTCTCCTTTGCTTTGGCGCTTCCCTACAAAGATACAAATACAACATGTTACTCCAATACTCCTCCTGTTGTCCGCTTTTTACAAAGTTTTAAGCAAAAACTGGATCGAAGTTCAGGTCTATTTACCAAGTCCCGCTTCTAAGCAGAAGTATGAACAAGGATTAAGGAAGAACCTGGAAGCCAGTAGGGCTCTAAAGGCTTTAGTCCGTTAGAGAAGAACAGTCCCAATAGGTGTAGGCAATATTTAGAAAACACTGTGTCCAAATGGGAGCCATTCCACCTTTGCAACTAGCACAGGTTCTTTGGATTGTATTAAGCTCATTCAACTAAGATGTCACAATTTTTTGGGGTCTAAAAACACAGTAAGTACATAATCCAATATACTTCTCTAAATGGGGCTTGTAGGTTTCATCTCTTGGATCATCTTTGAAGGGAACTTCTTCCTCACTGATGAGCATCTCCTCCTCATCATCACTGCTGGGAGAAAAGGAGAACAGAGGACTTCAGCAGCAACAGCTTAAGCACTACTGCAAAAATATTCATGCATCATCCCCTAGGATGGGAAAGACGCTATTACACAGCACTTTCTCATCCAGCATGACTGGGGAGAGCTAACAGCTTGCACTGACTAAGGAGAATGATGACAGCCAAAACAGACAGGCTAGGCAGAGCAGTCTCCTCTTGTGAACCCACCTAACTACAGCATCTGCTCCAAAAGGAATAAAGCTACCAGGTGAAATGCCCAGATCAAATTTAACTATACATTTCTCCACAACATCTCCTGACATCTGCTGTCCATCTGCAATCTCTACTAAAAATGCAAAGGTCCAGGACTGCATGAAAACAGAGCTACGATCCATCCCACAGATCCTTTCACAGAAGCATTTATTTGGAAAAAACTCAGGCCCTTATTTTCCCTTCTTGAGACACTACATAGGAAAAAATAGCACAAAATAGAGAGTTTCCGACCTGATTCCAGCTGGAGACTGATGCTCTTCTGTGACCTCTGAAAGGAAAAGTCACCATTAGGTTTCAATCTGTGTTCGCTTCAGTGAGCTCATCTGTCTCAAGATACCCCCGTCGACATTCAGCGCCAGGAGTGCTGGTGGCAGAAGGTACTCATGACCAAGAAGCACCACGCCTGTACCAGCCACAGTCTGCATACAGCTCACAAAGTTACATCCACATCCAGCTCCCTTCAAAGGTTCCCAAGACCTGACTATCTCCAGGCACTTCCATGCCAGGGCTTCCCACGTACCGTATTCAAGATGGTCTGTGTTTGGCTCTGACTTGCAGACGAGCTGCAGGGAACCAGTCTTGGATCTGGAGGCACGCGAATTCTCAGTGTCACGCTGGCGGGCCGCAGCAGCTGACCTGCTGCTGCGCCAGCTTCTGCTAGGCCTGGCTGTGCTGACAGGAGAGCCATGGCTGAGGACACCGGAAACTTCCTCCTCTTCCTTCTCTTCTTTGGGATCTGAAACACCCATTGCAATCTCTTTAATAATAATAAAAAGCATAAATCCCATCATTAATTCACACTCCTCTCTGTTGCACAATGTTGAATAGCATAACTGCCCCTGTCTACTCTGATGGGGAAACCACTACCTCTTAAAGATTTGAAGTGTAGCTCTGCTAAGCCAGACAGGACAGGACACACCCCAGGGCCTCACCTCAGCAAGCCTTCATTTAAAACTCTCATCACATTTCCTACTGCCTCCAAGACAAGACACAAATCTTTAAAAACAGCTTACATTTCCCTCTTATAAAGGCTTATAAGACGATTATTTGCTGTCTCTGATCTCCCCTAAGCACTACAAGATAGACACTCATAAACCTCAGCAACTGCTATATGAAAGACTAGTTTCAAAATTGAACCACATTAAAAGTCCTGTTTGGAGAATCCCCCGAACACATATTTAGTCAGAATTGTATACCTGGTAATAACCCTGAGGAATCTGAGCTGGATGTTTCTGGTATGCTAGAGCAAAAAGCATCACAAGCACTGTTAGCCTAAAGTCTTTGTACTCATTTATAGCTTCCACAGGTGTTTCTTTTTGGCTGATCATCTCCAGATATATTTTGGCAAGACAACAGAACTGGCTAAAATGTCTTATGTGAGGAAGTTCATCCCTTAAAAACTAAAATTGCCAAGTACACTTCACTTGATCTCACTCTTTGGTGCTTGCTGTGACACTGGGCCTTACTGAACTCAAATGCCTTTTGAAATGTCACAAGTGATGGGCTGAAGACATTAATTCCAAGTAGCTGGCTATGCTCAGTACTCCAGGTTTGCCACTGCTTTAGTACACAGCCACCTGCAGCGCTCGGCAGGGCCTGTGCTCTAGGCTAAGCTCTGACCCACTCCTTTTTACCCAAATACATTTACACTGCTGTCTAGTTTCAGGTGGGTTTCTGCTGCCTAAGCACCTGCCAGCGGTACCACTGTGATGCCTGGGAGCTTCTCAAGCATCTGCTGGCAAAGCCAGAGGACAGTCCTTTAAGGACTGGCTGGGGAGCAGCTCTGCTACGCTGGGAGTCTCAGTGAAGAGCAAACTGCACATCAAGAGCCAGGAGCGTGCCCTGGCAGCAAGGGAGGTCCACAGCATCCTGGGTGCCATGCACAGGAGCACAGTCAGGAAACAGAGGGACACTGTTAATCCCCTTTACTCAACACTCGTTAGACCACATTTGGACTCCCCCTCCAGTTTTGGACTCCCACCACAAGAACATTGTCAACATGTTCGAGCAAGTGCAGARGGGACTCCCCCACCCTCCAGAGGGGACCACCAAGATGGCTGGGGGCTGAAACACACAACCTGTGAGAAGCAGCTGAGGGAAATGTGCTTGTTCAGCCTGAAGAACAGAAAACCCTGGGTGGACACAACAACAGCMGCCTTACAATGTACAGGCAGGTTACCAAGGAGCCCAAACCTCCTTGCTGAGGTGCACAGCAGGGAGATGAGGGGCAGTGGTCATCAACTGAAACAGGAAGGTCTGACTGGATACAGGAAAAGCATTTTTCCCCAAGAGGACAGTCAAGCACTGGAAGAGGGGCCCAGCAGGGTTGTGCAGCCTCCACAGAATCACAGAATGGTTTGGGTTGGAAAGGACCTTTGAAGGTCATCCCGTCCAATCCCCCTGCCATGGGCAGGGACATCTTCAACTAGATCAGGTTGCTCAGAGCCCCGTCCAACCTGACCTTGAATGTTTCCAGGGATGGGACATTTACCACCTCTCTGGGCAACCTGTGCCAGTATTTCACCACCCTCATTGTAAAAAATTTCTTCCTTATATCTAGTTTGAATCTCCCCTCTTTTAGTTTAAAACCATTCCCCCTTGTCCTATCGCTACAGGCCCTACTAAAAAGTCTGTCCCCATCTTCCTTGTGAGCCCCCTTTAAGTATTGAAAGGCTACAATAAGGTCTCCCCAAAGCCTTCTCTTCTCCAGGCTGAATAACCCCAGCTCTCTCAGCCTTTCTTCATAGGAGAGGCGTTCCACCTCCCTGATCATTTTTGTGGCCCTCCTCTGGACCTGCTCCAACAGGTCCATGTCTGTCTTGTGCTGAGAGCCCCAGAGCTGGACACAGCACTGCAGGTRGGGTCTCACCAGAGCRGARCAGRGGGGCAGAATCCCCTCCCTCGACCTGCTGGCCAYGCTGCCTTGGATGCAGCCCAGGAKACGGTTGGCCTTCTGGGCTGCCAGCGCACATTGCCGGCTCATGTCCRGCTTTTCATCCACCAGTACCCCCAAGTCCTTCTCAGCAGGGCTGCTCTCAATCCCTTCATCCCCCAGCCTGTATTGATACTGGGGGTTGCCCCGACCCAGGTGCAGGACCTTGCVCTTGGCCTTGTTGAACCTCATGAGGTTCACATGGGCCCACTTCTCGAGCTTGTCCAGACCTGACTGGAGAAAGCCCTGAGCAACATGATGTGAACTCTGTGTTGAACCCGTGTTAAGTAGCAGGTGGGACCAGAGATATCCTGAGGTCCCTCCCAACCCGAAATCTCTAATTTTGCATCAAGCCTTTTGAACCAAATGATCCTTTTACTTCTAGCATGTAGTTTGCTTTGCATGACTCATTCCCCAATCCTTGGTCAACAGGGTGGGAATAATCAACATTTGACTGAAAAAAAATCTGACTGGAATACAGGATGTGAGGCATCACAATTTCGTTGTAAAACAGCAACCAAGTCTTATGTTTTGCATGTATAAAGCTCAGTTCATCATCAGAGAATGAAGCCTTCTTTTTGGCTTCCTGGTTTAGCAGATCTCAAGGTGAACTATAACTGCTTTACATTTTTAATCCTAATTGTGAACATCCTCAGGTTTTTTGAATGCTAAATCGAATCCAAAGACACTTGAAATCATCCTCTAGAAATTTCCTACTCAAATGCTACCATGCTACCAGTGTTAGCACACACTGCTGCTCTTGAAAGAGGTTATTCCCTTGGAAGATCACACATTCAGCTGATTTCTTAGCAAGAGCTAGTATTTTAAAGGTTACACTTATGGAGTTGAAACAGATCTCCCTCAGAATACATTTCTACAAAGTACACCACTCACCTAGCAATTTTGCTTCATTTCTCTGAAGTGAAGGTGTTTAATAAACCTTTCCCCATGGTTTCTCCTTTTTACTTCTTCCTCTACTTCAGCATGCTTATCTAACAGATTAATTGCATTTTTACATGCTATGAAAACCTATGTACCTCCCCAAAAAAAMCATAGTTTGGAGGAGCATCAAATATTTACTTTGCAGTAGAACTCATAAAGCAATACAGAGCTATTAGTTGAAAATCCTTATCATTCTAGATCCTCCCAACAGGGGACACAGGTCCCTATGCAAGGGAGCTGCACCAGGAAACTTGTATCTGCAAAGTATTCAGCTGCACTGGCAGCTGGAATCAGCACTCACTAAGGCTTTGCCTGAAACCTAAAATTGCAAAAAAAAGTCTAGGACTTTTCTATAAATTTTATGTCTCTTTCCCACACCTAAATTTCCTTTTTCTTCACAAAAACAGCTGTCTGATGAATCCAGCCTGCCTCTCAAAAGACAGAACAACAAAACAAAACAAAAAAACCCCAGCCACTAAATAGAGACAGCAACCGGCTTAGAGAGAAAAGCAGCACTTCCTCCTCCTGCTGCTTTCTTGCCTAACACACCTCACCTGGCACTAGCGGTAATCACAAGCCTGCCACTGGAGGTGTTGCAATTTTAATTGTGTTTGAGGATTCTTCCCCAAACTTCTGATGTTAGGCAGGAAGTAATAGGACTCACATCTGCATTTAGGTTAGGAACATGGCTGTCCTTGTGTCTCTCTATCACCAGAGGAAGGAGTTAGGAGATGCCTACCTCTCTCAGTTGACTACACAGGGACCTTACGGTTATTTTAAGTCCTGTCTTGGGTACCACGCGTAGCCTGGTTAAATCCAGGATGGAGGAACACAGCATTACCCCTCTCCTCTCACAAATGTCTCCACACAGAAAGCCACACTCCTCAGTTAGCAGGATTTGGCTAATGGCACAAAGAAGCAAGAAAAACAAGATAGAGGGAATAAACATTGCTATCATGGATAATCAGCCTCTGCTCTTCCAACAAAAAAAGATGCTACTTGAATCTCTTGAGACTGAAACATAGGAATATTTTAAATTAGAAATGCTTTAGTCAATTCTGCATTTAAAACTGTATAAACTTGTCCACACCACTAGCTCTGGCTAGCTGCAATTTCTCTGGAAAGTTCCTGTCCTCCCAGAAGACGCACGGAAAATGGATTACAGGCCAACATCCTGTTATTTCATTGCAAGTGTCAACAGTGGTGATGGACACCAGGTCATAGGAACTCAGGCTCCAGGAGGACAAAAGAATACATGAGACACAATAGGTATCGAGGCACCCCCAGTGCAAAGCAAAAAGAAGCACCGAGCATTTGCTTTTCAGATCAGCTGCTGCAAAACGAATTACGTGCCTTCCTTTTGGCGGAGTCTGCTGGCCAGTCGGCACGTGCAACCTCAGGTTAAGACCCAGCGCTTCTGTCTTTTGCCCGACTCACATTTTACGGAGGGGGCAACAGAAGCTACAACTTGGCAAAATGAGTATGCCAAGAAATGCCCCCATGCTCACGTTCCCCTGCGACTCTCCAATAATGACATTAATTATTATCCACCTCATCCCGTAGCCTCTGCAGAAGTTAGTTTCGGGAACTGCGTGGATGCCTGCATCTTACAGGAAGTCACTCAAGAGAGATGGGGAAAATCCACTTTCTGAAGTCCTACCAATCCTTTTGATCTTTTGGCTCCTGGGGTTCCTCCTACCTTGAACTCTCCCTTAAGTAAGTCACTTAATGATAAACAGCTTTCATTCTGAGGTACTTTCACCATTCTGCTGATTCTTCCCAATGGCCTTTAAACTTAACAGTGTCCAGGGCAGAATACATGTATAGATTTGAGTGATGGTACACAAAGAGGCATCAAACGTCCTTTAATCTTAAAATTTGTGAAGAAGACACCAGTCACTGGGAGAAGGGACAAGAAAAGGAAACCTGGGAGGAAACTAGCTACAAAGTTGTAGCTCCGTTATAATTGTTTAGACAATCAAAAGACAAGCTTCTTAACAGAGCTTATCCCAGTAGCGCTCCATCTTTACTCAGCATGCTAGTCAGCACAGATTCCCATTTCACACGTGCAGCAGACATGTATTCTCACTCACACTAATTCTGCCCCTGGAGCACTGCACACAGGGCTACCAAGCCAGCGAAAGCATCTCTATCATATTTTTCTATATATACCAGCATCGCCACGAACTGAAACAAAAGGGATAAATAGCAAAGTTTGTCCACTGTCTCCCAGACAAGGAGATAAACTCACCCTTACGAGTCTCAATTCCTCCCTATATCATAAATCCACTTCACAGGCAGGATACTCAGAGGAAGCCATGGAGACTGGCACTCATGCCTTCTCATGCTTTGTTTCTTGCTTCATCTACAATGCATCACTCCCCATCAGCATTTTTTTTATAGGAGCCCGTTCCAAGAACAGGGTGCTTACTGCTTATTTTTTACATCACTGGATGCAGCAAGTGTTAAGAACATGTCTGGGCAACTGACAGCAAGCAGACAAGGGCCTGAGCAGTAAATATGCGTATCCCACAGACGACACCTCCCCGACCTTCTTTCCAAGCACTGAAGGAAAACAAAGTCCCAGGCACATATGAATTACTCACTGCAAAGAGCAGAAAGGGAAAGTCCAAACCAACTGCATTTACTTCCTGAATAAGAAATAGTAGTTCCTTCATCACAGGACTTGCATGATCATGCTGTGTCTGTCCACCGCTCTCCTTCTACCCCTGTGCCCCTAGTAACTTGCAGATGCAGTGGCCACRTTCCTCTGTATTTTGGGAAAGATAAGCAGGTAGCCAGAGAACGGAGACCCAAAATACCATTCCCCGCAGGAAGGGTGCGCAGAAGTAACACTAGTACAGATGCCGTTTTGCAAAGTCAGCAGCACTGCTGGGAGATACGGCTGTCCTCAGGTTTCACTGGGGACAAAGGATGGAAGCCCTCTGGAAGCAGAGCTTCTTGCTTCTGCTGCTTAGAGCACAACTTGCAGACTTGGCATAAAACAGCCTTTTATAACTGGTGCACTGCTATGCACCAGTCCTGCTATACTGGCAGCTCAAAAATCCACTCAATTACTCTCAGAACTGGGAGTTGTTTGGTACTCCACATCTACTTTTACCAGCCACACTTGTTCAGATGTTCAAGCTTTTAATTACCAACCCCCTTTCAGCCTGCAGCTCAGAGGTAAGCTTCCTGCAATAATAGATTCCTCTCTTTTTTTGACATCACAACAGTAACAGATACCAATGCCACTTTATCTATCCTTGATGTATAGAAAAATGAAACTTTCAACTGTTACAAATGAAGTTTGTTGATTACTAACAAATTTTCTAAACTTTGATTTATAAAGCATTTGAAAGCATCTTACTAACCCTGCAAAGCAGACACTTTCAGAATATACCCATGTACAATTAAGTGAAAGGAAAATAAACCATGAATTATTAAGTTACAAAACAACTATTATGAAAACAAATGCACCACAACACACATAAATCTAAGTCGCAGTCTGAGATGTAACATAGTAACCATACAACAGATAAACCACTGAACATATAATTTTATAATGGCACAGACAAAAATGAAACTCAGGAAAAAAAGTCCTAGCATAAACCTCTATCGAAATTGCTCCCCCCCTCCCCGCCAAAGAGCTGTGAAATTGTGCATAGGGGACACAGGAAAATCCTCGTAGGAGTCAAAGTAGGTTTGGGCAATCTGAGTTATTTAAATTCAGCACATTTTTTATAAGGTTTGATTTTAAGTAATGACATTTCACTCCCAAAACACTGACAAAGTCTTAAGGGAAAGCAGTCATTTTGTACAACTAGAGTCTTAAAGTTTTCCAACTTTTTTCGTCTGTGGAACCTTACAGTTTTTCTAGCAGTTAAAAGTGGACTGCTACAGAGCAAGCTTGTATTTCCCATTCATTTCCTTTCACAGTCCTTGAAGAAATGGCTCTCTGACCTCCCTTCTCCCCTGAGCTTTCAAATCGCAGCTTGAAAGCCACAGTGGTGGGAGAATGGCTGCAATACCAGCCACCCACAAAGTGCATTACAGTAGCCTCATATGGAAAGGCCGGGGGAAAAACAAATATCACGGAACAAATCACCAAGATAGTTCTCCACATGTGTGAGCATCTACCAAAAGTATTCCACACAATTCCCCTTCTAACGCATGGTTTCTATAACCATGCGCTGAAGAAGTATGTAAATACTGCTGGCATCATCCTCTAGCCCATGCTGTGCAAAAAACCCACTTTGATTTGAGAACAGACTTCCAAGGAGGTGACTCTCCATGCACATGGCACTACATCTCTTTTGATCACAGCTTTAAGTAAATAAAGGGTTCACGTGGCCCTGTTCTACCTCTCCAACAAACYCTTCTTTCCACCTTTTAATAGCACTACTACACAGTTGTGTACCTACATGCACTTAAAGAATTACACTGGATCTCACTCCTACCATCGCAAAAAAGCATCAATACCAATGTAAATTTGCAAGATGAAAGCATGCAAGAAAAATAACTTGAATAAACAGGGGTCCACATCGAGTACGTTTCAGCTGCATGACACAAGCAGAGCAACATTAGACACGGAGATTCAGTAATCTGAGTGTTCATTCATGGCATATTACGTTTGTACAAATGATTCCAACCACACCCTCTTTCTTCTTACTGCGGGAGAAGTAATCTTCTTGCAACATGCAGCTCTAAAACCTTGAAGACAAAGCACATATGTTTTGGGAACACAGTAAGGCAGGGGCTCTACCACTAAGCACAAACCTGGCATCTTTATATTCACCCACTACTCCAACACTCCCTCCAGAATAGACACATAGCCCGTTTTTTCAACTGTAATTGATTGAAAGATTTCATTCAAACTCTTGAAAGTGGTTACTAAACAGCAGAGGTAAAGTCTTACAAAAAGTTGGATAGAGTCAGAAACTGGCTTGGGTGTAAAATTAAATCGGAGAAGCAGGTTTTGTTTGACTGCTAAAATGACTTTAAGAGCCACACAATTTTCAATTCAGTGATGGAAGGACATGAAGTGTATTCACTAAATCTATATTCCAATAATTAAAATTATTCAGGCCTAAATAAAATGAAAATTATTTCCACGAGAATATACAGCGTTGTGGGAAGTCAAATGTGAATTATACTACACAGTCTGACTCTAGCTACATGAATTAATTTATAAGCTGAGATTAAATGTTCTACTTATGTAACTAATATTTCCACAGAAACACATTAGGGAAATATTGCAATCGCATGACTAAGCAGACGAGACAGGAAATACAATCGGTACGGCTGACTTTGCAACTGCCTTYATGCGCACTAGTATGTTAACAATCGCGTGCTAATTCTGACACAATACACACCTTTGACTTTAACCTTCCTGTAATCTTCCCATCAGGCCGGCACAGTCAGACCTTTGTGCCTGCGCTCCTAAGTCGACAAGCAAAAAAGCCCTCTGATCCCATAGCACTATACAGAAGAATGTAAAACTTGGCGAGACACTTCCACTGTTAGAGCATCTCGGTTATAATCGATAGCACAAATTTAGCTGTGATCGCACCCATCACCTCTAAGGTTTCTTTACCAACAGCAACACTGGTGATTTTACGTCAAAATATAATCCCAAACATAAGGCAACAAAACTTACTAAGCAAACTTTGGTGCAGCAAGTTTTTCATTTGTCCRACAGATACACAGGACGTGTCACCAGGTATAGTTCACTTCCACAGGCCATTTGCCCTGCATACAGAGGCTAACAGTTATGGCTGAGCTCATGCAAATTTAATATTCTAGATTATGGATTTAGTATTTTATAGTACTCACGCCAGTAAATGCTAGCACTAAATTCAAAGCCTTCACCAGAACCACTCAGCAGTTTTACTGGATTTCTTCCTCAACCCAGCTCCACGCAGGGGTGAAATGATGAATGGTATTTTATCTTCCAGAATTATGGAGGACTCTTAGCTACCAAAAACCCTGCCGTGCAAGGAAAGCTGCAGTTTGCTTACACCTGATTAGGCTTCTTCAAACATTTTATGATAAAGGCAAAAAAGGGGGGAATGGGAGGGAAGCGTCTCTCCTGCATAGTGCATGATTTGTCTGAGGAAGACACTTTATTCAGTCTGTTTCCATGTCTTCCCCAATAAGCACAAGCATGCAGCAAGGACTTCATCCAGCACACAGCTGGGACACAGAAGTGCAGCGTTCTCACTTCTGCATTTTTAAAGACTAAAAAACAAACAAGAAACAAACAAACAAACAAAATCACCAAGGCAGATTTCCTTTGGACTAGAAGTAGTCATCACTTCTCAATGCCAATTTCCATGCAAAAGTTAATGCCATCCATTTTGGCTGCAAGTCTCATCATAAAAAAAAAAGCCCAAGAAATGTAATAAATACTTTTTCCACTCTCACATTCAAGAACAGCTGAATCCCTCAGAGCCCAAAGTCAAAGTCAAAAACGGCTAGAGTGCAGAGAGCCACCAAACTTTGAAAATTTCAGACTGACATTTGCCATTTCCAAGCACATCCCAAGAAACTGGGGTAAAAATGTGACTATTCTGCCTGTTTTCCACCACCACCACATAAACACTTCTGCTTAAGGGTATCCAAAACACTGAGAAACACCATTAAAATGTGAAGTTAACACTATACGCGTATTAAGTGACAATGCCATGCCTTTTTACACACTTCAGCAATTTTGCTTTGACCTAAAAGGCTGAAGCTCTTCCAATACTCTGCTCACCCTTCACGCAGTAAGAGGTAAATGCACACAAGTGGGGTCTGTACTAAATACACATTGGTTAATTCTGCTTTAGTCTGCAAAAATACATCTTGCCAGCTAGAACTGTGACGGATATCAACACCCAAATGGAAAAAAGCTATAGACTTGTAGGAATAAAGTTAAAGAGTTACAGAATTACAAGAATAAAGGCAGCCTTCAAGACACAAACACCTTGAAACAAGAACTGAACAGCGACAGCAGAAAGGTGAATTCATTTGCACAGGTGTATGACCTTCTTTCCTCACTATTTAATTCCATGACAATTCTTTAGGGCCAGATCAAAACCAACATTACACAAAGCCTTTTACTTGGAACTGTTTCAGAAGTCATCTTTTTTTTTTTGTACAAGCAGCTGTCAAATAGATGCACAGATTTCACATAGTGTACACTGAAGAACAAAAGTTCTGCTCCTGCTTGCAGCTCCCCACAGTTGGGGCTTTCTTGATTAGAGTCATTAAGGTACTCTCTCCCCTTCAAAACTTTTCCTTCATCCCTGAAGACATACGCATAAAAAATTCACCACCTACTAAAGCTAGAAAAAGGTAAAGTGTAAATATTTGAATACTCTTATTTCCACACATCTTTCACATTTCTCCTGAGGACCCACACCTGTATTTGTGACAGCAGCAGAGCAGATGCGAGCCCAGGTTTTGCCAGCTACTCGGGACCACTGTGTAACAAGAGCTGTCAAACTGCAGCGCAGTGTGATCTCAACTGGTGACAGCGAAGCAATACCCTAGCAGCTATTTGGAAGAGTAAGTTTTTGCACGTTGGGCACGTGCGAACATCAGCAGCAGCTTATTGCAGTTCCACAACCTTGAGAGAGACCTTGGGAAGCAACTGCATGTCATCAAGTAACAAAACATTCTTTAAAAGGAAGACCCAACAGATGTTTGGCTACCTTCGTGGGAAAGGCCTGACTTTCTGGATGGAATACAACAGCAGGAGTGAGTAATTCAGCTCTTACCTTTACCAGCTGCTTTATCTATGCACCTGAAAAAATACAAAAGGCAAGCATAAGAGACAGCTTCTATGACGTGGTGGCAGAAATAAGAAACTGAATGATGTGGAGAATAAGCCCTAATTCCCAACTGTGGACAGACCCATTGCCTTGTTCTCACATCGCTGGTTTCAAGCCTGTATACCAACATGGATTATTTATTTCATCCGGAGAAAGCTTAGGTGAACCATAATAATACATCAGCAAAAGTCCAGTCTTGCCCATAGTAGTTACGTCTAAATCAGAGGGACTTAGTTGTTGGAACAAGGTAGATGAGCTACATTACCAAATGCTCCAAGCTACATGTGCACGTGGCTAGTTTCCTACTCCAGAAATAAAGCAGCAGTGAGATGCAGTCATGTCCTCACAGGACAATAAATCCCGCCACCTCCTTCAGTGAGACTTTTGGCATACGGAGCCAAAACAAGCCAGGGACCGAGGAGCACCGAAGAAGGCAGCAGCTATCCCCGAGGACGCTGCGCAGCAGGCGGCTCACGCAGCAGGCACCTACGGTTTCGCTTACAACCGAAGGCACGCCTGCTGCAATCGGCAGGCAGCACTCAGGACACTGCCTTTCCTGCGAAGACACCGGCGGGGCCGGCCCGTGGCCGGCCCCAGCTCGGCCCGGAACAAAGAGGCAGAGGCGCGGGGCACCCCGCGGCTGGAGGCGGGCCCCGGGGCCTAGGCGCCACTCGAGCGGGACGGGGGAGAAGCCGCCCGGCCGGGGCTGCCCGCTAGCCCCCCACCCCCGACCCCGACCCCACGGAGGGCGGGGGCCAAGCGCGGCGCCGCAGGGCACTCACCCGGCCCGGAGGGCCTTCTTGGCCGCGGGCGGCGTCTCGGCGGAGGGCTGCTCGGCGGCGGGCCGGGCACCGGGGCTGCTCCGCCGGCGCCGGGGATACTCGGCCTTACGGCGGCGGGACGCGGCGGCAGCGGCTCCCCCCGTGGCCGAGGCGGCGGCGGCGGCCGCGGCCCGGCCCCGCTCCCGGCCGCCCCTCAGCACCCGGCTGCCACCGGACTCCTCCCCCTGCTCGGCGGCGGGCGGCGGCGGGCGGCGGCGGCCCGAGGACGGCGGCCTCTCTGCCACCGTCGGCGGGCCCTGGGCGGGCGGCTGCTCCTCGGCGCCCCCCGGCTGCTCGGTGCCGGCCGGCATCGGGGCGGCGAGCGGCGGGGCCGCGGCGGCTGCTGCGCGCTCCTCCCTCCCTCCCGCCAAACCTTCCCCCGCCCGCCTCAGCCGCGCCCAATCACCGCCCGCCGCCCACCTTCACGCGGGGCTGCGAGGCGACCCACCTCCTCCACCCGCCCGCCAATCCGCGGGCGGGAGGCGAGGGATGGCCCCGCCCCCAGCTCCACCTCCCCCTGCCCGCGGCCCTCCCGCCTGTCTCCTCTGTTCGCGCGCCGTCCGGCCAATGGACGGCCCGGCTGCGGCTGGGCCCGTCCCCCCGCTGCCGCGCGGCCAACCAGCAGGCCGCTCCCCGGGCGTGCGCCACGCCGCGCAGGCGCCGCTGCGGCCGCCGCGCTCGCTCTCCCGCTCCCCCCCTGGCTGGCCCCGCCGCGGCGCCCGCCCGAGCGCGGCCCCTTCGGCTACCGCTCCGCCGGCCCGCCTCCCGGTTCGCCCGACCGCCGCGTGGCCGCCGCCCGGCCCTCGGCACCGCCGGGCTCCCTACCGCCGCCGCTGCCTGCACCCCTCCGACTGCCCCCGGGTCCCCTCGCCCTGCGGGCGAGGCCTGGCAGGGGAAGCCGGTCGCCCCCCGCCCCGCGCGGCCACTCCCTGCCACGGGGCTGCGGCGCCGCTCGCGGTTCCGGCGAGGCCTGGCGGCGGGGGCCGCTTTTGGCTGTCGCTTCTCCTTTAAGAAAAAAAAAAAAAAACGCCCCGTCGGGCGGCGGGTGAAAGTCGGTGACAAGATGGCGGCCGGCGCAAAAGGGGTGGAGCTCGCGGCGGCCGCTCCGCCCACTTCCGTCCAGCCTCCGCGCATGCGCGCTGCCTGCCGGGAGCTGTAGTTCTCGCAGGCGGCGGGACGGGCGCGTCCTGGCCGGAAGCGGGCGCGGGGCACGCTGGGAGCTGCGGTCTGCCCCGCTGCGCCGGGCCTGCGGAGCCGCGCTGCCCGCGGACGGCGCGATGGCGGGGGGCGGGCCTGCCCAAGGGCCCAAGCAGTGCCCCTGCGGCCGCAGGATCTCGGTGACAGATAAGCACGACCGCTGCGTCCTCTGCCTGGGCGCGGGCCACGACCCGCAGGGCTGTGGGGCCTGTGCCAGCATGGCGCCCTACGCTGCCCGCCTTCGCTGGGAGCGCCTCCGCGCCCTGCTGCAGGCCCGGCCCGGCGGTGGCGCCGACCTGCACGCTGAGCGGGTGAGCTGCGGGGCAGCGAAGGGGAAATCCACCAAGCGCCGGCATGAGCTCGCCTTCCCTGCCAGTAGCCAGGGCTCTGTGCCAGCACTACAGCCGGTGACCCCGCTGTGCTTTCCAGCAGAGCCTGGGAGAGCGGCTCTGCTGAAGGGCCCGCCCTTGTCATCTCCAAAAACTGAGTTACCTCCCCAAAGCAAAACTTTTGCAGCACCTGAAAACACACACTCTCCACAGAAGAAGCACTGTCATGTAAGAACCAAACAGAACCCAAAAGCTTCGACCCCACGAACACTGAAGCCACCACCTTCAAGCAGTTTTGTGTCCCAGTCTGCACTCCATCCTCTCTACCCGGTGTCAGGACTGGAACCACAATCTGGGGAATCTCAGTGGATGGGTATGCTCTCAGACCTGGCCAGATCCATCCTCCTAATTGCTGAGGCTGCCTCAAGACCCAGAGAGCCACCTCCAGAACTTGCCGCAGATCCTTTGGTGAGCTCCAGTGCAGCTAGGATGCTTTTGGAACCAAGGATGTCCTCTGGATCTCAAGAGCTGTCTCTCTCACTGGATGAAGCAGTTACCTCAAGTCAAATGCCCCCTCTGCCCCCTCTCCCCTCTGTCTCAGAACAGCTATCATCCTCATGTGAAAGAGTGTCCCCTCACCCCACCTCACCAACAGTGGGTTGTGACTCATCCAGCTGGAAGCCAGGTGTTGCTTTTGGGGATGAGGGTTGTTGCTATGATTCTTCTGGAGAGGATGATTTGGCTGATCTTACCTACCATTTTAGAACAGAAGAACAAAAGAGTAATACTTCCACATCAGAAAATCCATCTTTCTCCCAGTTCTTGAAAAGATTGGCTAAACTGGTTGGATTTAATTTAATTCCATTCCAGGAGTCAACAGGGAGTCTCATTGATCGGTATCTGGATCAAAAGCCCTCCTGCAATAGGGTTGCCATGCCGTTGCATCCTATCTTGGACAAGCTGGTAAAGAAAGTATGGCAGACACCCCACACCATTCCTCCTGTGTCAAAGGAAATTGAGAGAAAATACATCCTCCCTGAGGATGCGGTCGGTTACGTCACTCAACCTGCACACAAGAGCGTGGTAGTCAAGGCAGCAATGGCGAGGGAGAAGGCAGACCGGGAGCATGCTACTGCACCTCAAAACCCAGAACTGCGACGCCTGGATTCATTTGGCCAGAGGGCTTACCAGTCAGCAGCTGCAGCCCTTCGTGTTGTGGACTATCAAGTCTACATGGCCAGAGGGCAAGTTGAGCTCTGGAAGAAAGT
The DNA here is from genome assembly GCA_030449065.1 of Oceanodroma leucorhoa. NCBI lineage: Eukaryota > Metazoa > Chordata > Aves > Procellariiformes > Oceanodroma > Oceanodroma leucorhoa. The sequence continues at coordinate 64,247 of JASVER010000159.1, forward strand.
TTCTGCACTAGCAAAACGTCTTCCACAGGACCAGCGTCAGGCCTTCCAGGCCGTTGTTCTTGAGGGCACGGACCTGGCCAGGCATCAGGTGCGAGCAGCCTTTGACGCAGGAGATACGGTGGCGAGAGCTGCTGCCTTGGGGGTGGATGCACAGCGGTCTGCTTGGCTGCAAGCCTCCAGCTTCCACGAGGACGTCCAAACAAAACTCGAGAACTTACCCTACACAGGGGAGAACCTCTTTGGGGAACAGGTGGAAGCTACTTTACAAAGAGCCAAAGAAAGGCAGGCCACGCTGCGCTTCCTGAGATCAGTGTACTGCCCCTCGGTCCCCTGCAGCAGGGTTGGGAAGGGGAAAGCTCCTCTGCACAAGCCGGCTTTCACGTCCACTGTTTGTTTCAAGGGTGTGCAATGCCCTTCTGGGAAGGGTGCCCCACCACAGTAGCAGAATGAGGTGCTCTTCATCCCCTATCTACAGACAGCAAAAATGAAAGGGAATTCAAAGAGCCTGAGGCATTTAGCTGGTAAATCATGTTTGGTAAACTGATATTCATCAGTGAGATGACTCGGTCTGCCTTTTATTTCCTCTTGCTTTTGAGTTTCAAGTCCTAAGCTTTATTATGTATGACTAGAAAACAAAAGCATGTCCAAATCTCCATTCCTCAGTTCCTGAGAGTGCTCTAATAAACCATCTTATTGTGGAGAACCGTGTACGGCCTGATTCCTCTTGGCAAAGACACTGGGCCGTGGGGAGGAGGAGTACATCCTAACGTGAAAGTTAAAGAACTAGAAAAGTTAGATACTCGCACAGGGATTCCTTCCGTCCCTTCCAGGCCAAGGCAAGAGGCTGCCGATTCAGCCTCCTGCAGAAGCTGTTGCAGCATGCTTTCTCAGCAGCAGCGTTTTTTAAAAGCGATGTACAAACCTTCTCCGGAGTTGGTTACCTCCGTGGTTTGAGGCTCATTTTCAGCACAGAGACAGTTTGGTTGGCTCTTGCTTTTTGTCAGTCCAATGTCAATCTTAGTTTTCTTTCAGTTGAAATGTTTCTCTCTCTTCTCAAGAAGGAAATCTCAGCAAGACTTTAAGTAATGTCTGCTACTGCTGTTTGTATTGTAAGTGGCTGAAAATATTCCTTCTCTCCCCAAGGACTTGTTTAGCTGGAAAACTGATTGACATCACTTTCCAAACTAGCTGTTCTGCGGCAGTTAACCCATACTCTCTGCTATGAAATGACTTTGCATTTATTCTTAAATAAAATCAATTTTATTTCAAACTAGGCAGTCACGATGTGGGAAGTTACTCTCAAGTCGCTGTCATGATTGATTTCTCCTTAGTCGGCAAGGCATGGTGTCGCTTAATTCTTGTTCAGATAGGTTGGCTAAAGAATTGCACAGAAATACAGCTCAGATCAGGACATAGCTCAGCGACTTGCATCTGTTGGGCTTGTGTTTTATAAAGGGAAATTTTATAATACGAAGTTACAGCTCCAGATACTTGTTTACACTGAGGCTTACATTATCACTGGAGGGGGAGAGTAAATCACTGAGAAGTCTAAAAATAACCCGAAACCTTCCGCAGACAGGAAAGTTCTGTTATTTGCAGAAAGGGAAGTGTCTGACACAATAATCCTGTCTCAAAGTAGCCATAGGGAGTGATACAAGCAGTGCCTCATCTTGTCTTTGGGGTAGCTCTCAGTATTGCTTGTCCCGAAACACATAATGGGACTCACAGTTTAGCACCCCACGTGGCTTCTCCTGAGGTGGTGCCCTGCTGGATGTCCCTACTGCCAGCAGATAACAAAAGAGCTGTCACCAACATGGAGTGTCAGTAATTAAGTGAACCTCGGTATGCCAGCTTGGTACAGCTTAATTCAACCCCGTTCCTCCCTGATGGTGCAGATGGGATCAGCAATGTGTGAGAATGGGTGGCCGAGACCGCGTCAGCTTGACCTGTGCAGCAAGCGTTCATTCCTCAGCTGTGCAGGCTGCTGCAGCTCCCACTGCGTGTGCGTTTAGTGGACCCATGGAGAGGATGGACTTGGAAGGAGCAGGCTCAGCCCAGCCATCGACAGAGCCTGCGGGTGCCCATGAGGATGTTTACAGGTGCCAACTGCAGACCCTCTTCCAGCTGCCGATGGATGGCTGCATCCTGCTGCTCTTCTGCCATAGAGACATTTGGCCTTGAAGTGAACCTCTCCTTCCTCAGGATCAGTAATATTTCTGAAGCAGCCACATCTTGTGTTTCTGGGCCATTTTGTGGAAAATCACACATCTGGAGGCAGCGCAGTGCTTGATTACAAGCCTTTCTTTGAGGACCTGCTGAAAGCTCTCCCAATGAGGCATAAAGCTGCCATGGTGAAGCTGCACACAGAACTGGGGTTCCTCTGGCCTGGCAATGCTGTGAAAAAGCTGGGGTTTATTTGGCTTTGTCTGGAATGGTTGKTTTTTTCTGAACAAGCCTCTTCCCTGGGGATGAAAGGGGGAGTTGGCAGGAGAGAAGTGAAGCCAGACAGTGTGGGAGTGAGGTCAAAGAGACACCCATGGCGTGGGATGCATGGCAGAGGTGAGACGTTGCAAGAAGTGTCGCACACCCACAGGAGAAGCAGCAGGGAGTCACGGGCTCTGGCTGCGTGGCTCATAACTTTTGCTCCCAAGGCTTTTATAGCATCCTCGAAACCCCAGGGTAGCCTGAACTCAGAGGGAGCCTAGCAAGGACGCAGTGAAGCTTGCAGGCTTGCGTGGGGCTGGTAGCCAAGGTGTCTGAGGTGTTATCCATGCACCTGCAAGGTGATGCTTCCTTCAAAAACCCAAGCGAGAGCACAAAGGACATGTCAAGCCAAATACGGCCTCCCCTGCATGCGCCATCCAGGATTAATCACCACACCCAGCTCTAACGAGAGTGGGGCAGGGGTGTTGCGATGGGATGATAGACCAGCAAGGGGGATTGCAGCAGCGTGGGGGAAACCCTCTTCACAGCAGGTTGGAAAAGCAGCTCTGGGGGAGATAACCTGGAGCTGGAGGGTTGTAGTGGGACAGAGGGAGCATCTTGGTGCCATGCTCCCCTGCCACGTCATCCCAGATGTCTACACCTCAGGTCTGGGGCATGTTTTGATTGCAGGCGTCATTGCACTGCTATCTCCTGCTGTTCCCCTGTCCGCTGGTGCAATGAATATGCCAGTTCTTTACCTCTCTCTGCCACAGCAGCCTCCGCTTCATCCCCCCCACCGCAGATTACTAACYGGTCCGCTGGAGCTGTTCCAACATCCACTGGCTGCTCTCAGCAGTGCCAAAAGGTTTCTCTCCTAAAAAGCCAAGCCATAAATAACACTAGATCACCCTCGTAGGAGTTGGGCATCAGTAGAGGCACCAGGGATAACAGCAGTACCTGTGAGTTTGTCTTCCCAAATGGTCCCGAACAGTGAGGGACCCGTGCCTGTGTTTTGGGGGCAGGCAGACCGCGACCTCAACCTGTGCCTCTGCCAGGAACACCTGCATTGCTCCTGCCTCAAGACACACATTCAGGTGCTCATGGGCTTATCGCCTGATGAAGTGGCTGCACGGGGTGGCCAGAGACTGAAGCTGTCTGGCTCGGGAGAAGCAGAAAAGTCCAATGGTGGGTAAATTGCTCAAATTACCAGCACAGATCACTGCTCTGGTCTGCTGCTGGGTGTTGTGCCTGGCTGGCAGTGACATGCTGAACGGATATATCCTGATGCCTGTAGCGTCAGGGCTGAGCTATGCCCGGCAGCCACACGCATGGCACCTCTGGGAAACTTTAAAGTGGCCCAAAGCATTAACGCAGGGAGAGCGTAGCACAGCCACCAGCTTCGACAGTGCTACCAGTCCTTGCACTCACGCTGGCTCTGACACAAAGGGTTTTGCTGTTACCTGGAAATCCAAGATGAGGCTCSAAAAGCATCTCCCCAAACGGCGAGGCTGTGTTGGAACATGCCGGCACTGCGGATCCTGTGCCTGCCTCCATCAACACTGTCACAAATGCATCTCCACCCGGTGCCGGGATGCTGTCCCTCGTCACATGCAGCCGGTGGCCTCTGGAAAGGGCCTGAGTCTACAGGACACATAGGCTCTGGCTTCCAGGCAAGAAGCCCAAGGAGCTCAGATGTTTTTATGAGTCAGAAACTCCCTGGACAACCTGATGCCCAGTTTCTTCCCTCTCCAGACCCAACCCAGGGCTGCTCTCAGCTCCCCTTGCCCCAGCCTCCACCACCACTTTCTGCCTGCTGCCCGTCACACGTGGCGCATAGCGCACAACCCACAAAGGAAAAACCCCGAGCGACAAACCCCAGCCCTGGGGGCGGGCAGAGGAGAGGTTGGAGAGCGGAACCAAAAGCCTCCGCAGCCCAGCCTGCCAGCTCGCCACCCTGCAGGCGCTGCCCCAGCCCCAGCCCCCCGGCTGCTGGGACCCCATGCCAAGGCAGGATGGAGGATTTAGGTAAGCCAGGCCCCTCCGGAGCCAGTCCCATGCCCAGGCTTTGTATGGGGTCATACCTTTGGCGTCTTGGGGGAGCCTTGTCCTTCCTCTACGTCAGAGTCAGGTGGGGATGCTGCAGAGGGGGCAGCAATGGATCCGCACTCCCTGTTGTGCCTCCCCCATCTCAGGGGACAAACAGGGCCCAGGTGGCCGAGCGAGCACTTGGCCGAAAATGGAGAGCGCTCAAAGGCAGGAAACGGGCTGTGGCAGCGATGCAATCCCAGCTGCAATGGGGCAGAGCAGCCCAAGGGTGCGGCACGACGTCCAAGGGTGCTGGGAGTCATCCCTGGCCCAGGGCGGGGGAAACAGGGTGAGGGAAGCAGCTGCGCTGTGGGGGGCATCCCCCCTGTTTCCCAACGTGAGGGCAGTGAGATGCTGAGGGACAGCCAAGGTGGCGAGGTAAAAGCGGAAAGAGAAAGCGCTTTGCCCTCCCTGCAGGAAGTGCTGCTCTGGGTGCGCAGAAAGCACCAAGGTTTAGCTCTCCCGTGCCAGGGCTTGTGCTGGGATGAATTTAAGGGCTGGTGGGTATTTCTTTGTAAGCCAGAGATGGCGTGTGGGGCAAGCAGGACCCCTGTTGCCAGCGGTCCCCCTCGCTTCAGGAAGGCTGCAGAGTGCAGTGGGTGCATCCTGTGCTGGGGATGGGGGTCTGGGTGAGGGTGCTCAGGGCCACCACAGCCCTTGCTGGCAGAAGCGGCTGTGACGCTACTTCTGCTCCTGAGATTTCAGGAGTGGCATAAGACCACTYGGGGGGTGCACAGGCAGGGAGGGCAGCCGGTGGCTGGGGTGCCCAACCTGGGTCTCTCCATGCAGATGCTTTGCTGGCAGAACTGGAGCAGAGCTCTCACCTGGCCTCCAAGGACTGCATGCTGCAGGCACCAAGCTCCTGCAACCAGGATCCGGCCACAGCCAGGCCCCCAGCCTCCCCTGGCTGTGAGCCGCTTGCCTCAGTGGCCCTGAAGGTAATGTCTCAAGACGGTGGGGCTGGCAGCTGAGCTCGTGACAGGGGTGGTGCCAGGCAGGCGGTGAAGGGTGCTAGGGGAGCATCCTGTGTGCTCGGCCGCAAGGGTTTCTCCTTCCAGGTGCAGCTGCCGCCTCGGGCTCAGCCTCCAGGAGAGGCTTTGAAGACAGTATACAGGTAAAACGTGACCATGGGAGGGCAAAGCTATCTGGGGCTACCCTTTCCATTGCTTGGACATGTCCTCTGGGGTCACCGGCCTCCTGCATGTCCCTCCAAAAAACAGGTCCTTCTATGAGCTGGGGCGGGAGGTTGTATCCTGCATCCCTGCAGCAGTGCTGGGGTGAGGGCTGGGCTTCCAGCAGCCCCCTCCCCACAGCATGTGGCCACCCCCCCACCAGCATGTCCCCAGGGAGGTCCCCTGTGCCCTGCTGTGGCCTGTGGGGAAAGGGCAGCGTTTTGCGGGGGTGAAGGGTTCTCAGTCCCAGGCACCCTCCAGCCTCAGGGTGGAAGCCGCAGCATCACACTCCGCTGTGACCAGCAGCCCCGTATCGGTCCCGCAGCCGCCGCTCCCCTCGCCCCCACCCACAGCGGCTGCCCAGCAGCTGGACGAGCTCCTGGCCGACCTGGGCCACATGCAGAGCAAGGTGAGCTTTATCCCTGAGGGAAAGGAGGTTGGGGGCCTGGCCTTCGCTAGGCCCTCACCGTTCTCCTTCCACAGCTAGCGGCTGCGGGGCAGGGAGCCGGGGTGCCAGCAGAGCCCTCGCCCTCGCTGGACAACATGCTAGGCAGCCTCACCCGGGACCTGCAGGAGCTGGGCATCACAGCTGCCCCCGCTGGCATCTGCGCCACCTGCYGCAAGCCCATCGCCGGCAAGGTGAGCCCCCGCGCCTCCATCCTGGCACCCCTCTCCCCTCGGCATCCCCTGGAGCTGCTCTCACTGCCCCCCGCCTCCTCGCAGGTGCTCACGGCCCTGGGCAAAACCTGGCACCCCGAGCACTTCACCTGCACCCGCTGTGGGCAGGAGCTGGGCGGCCGGCCCTTCTTTGAGCGGGGTGGGCAGGCATACTGTGAGGAGGACTACCACCAGGCCTTCTCCCCCCACTGCGCCTACTGTGCCGGCCCCATCCGTGAGGTAAGCCCCCCCTGGCCTCCCACGCCACCCCCGCCGCCACCGGCTGACTCACCTCACCTCTTCCTGCAGAAAGTCCTCACGGCCCTGGACCAGACCTGGCACCCCGAGCACTTCTTCTGTGCCCACTGTGGGAAGGTGTTTGGAGATGAGGGTATGTCCCAGGGGCAGGTGTGGGGGTCCTGCCCCCATTGCCCCTACCCCGGATATCCTCCCCATAGCCCAGCCCTCACACCCATTGCCCCATCCGACATCCCCACATGGTCTTTCCCTTGCATGCCTTGCCTCCTATCCTGGGCACCCCCGTGGCCATGCCCCACTGCCCCCCACTGCAGCCTCCCCCTGGGTGGGTACCCACCCCAACGCCCTCCCTGCAGGCTTCCACGAGCGGAGCGGGAAGCCGTACTGCCGCCAGGACTTCCTGGTCATGTTTGCCCCGAAATGCCAGGGCTGCGAGCGCCCCGTGACGGACAATTACCTGTCGGCCCTGCAGGGCGTCTGGCACCCCGAGTGCTTCGTGTGCGCGGTGAGTGGGCAGCGGGCCGGCGGGGATGCAGGAGCATATCCCTGAGGCCGTGCCAGCCTTCCCCGTCTCCTTCCCTGCAGGAGTGCCTGAGCGGCTTCACCAGTGGCTCCTTCTTTGAGCTGGAGGGTCGGCCCTACTGTGAGCTGCACTTCCACCAGCGGCAGGGCAGCATCTGCCACGGCTGCGGCCGCCCAGTGACCGGCCGCTGCATCACAGCCGCGGGACGCAAGTACCACCCCGAGCACTTCATTTGCGCCTACTGCCTGGGCCAGCTGCAGAAAGGCACCTTCCGCGAGCGCGGCGACAAGATGTACTGCCAGGCCTGCCATGACAAGCTCTTCCTCTGACCCCCGCCCCCCCCAGCACAGAGCCACCCTTCCTGCCTGGCTGGATGTCCCTGGTACAGTCCCCACCATCAACATCCCTGGCATCATCCCTGCTGAGCCAAACATCCCTTGTATTGTCCCACTCATCAATGTCCCTGGCATTGGTCCTGCTGAGCCAAACGTCCCCAGCATCATCTCTGCTAAGCCAGACGTCCTGGGCATCATTCCTTGTCTCCCTCCCCCCCCAAGACATTCTTGGCATTGTCCCCTCCACCTGAAGCAATAAAACACTTGGCCCTGCCTTTGCTCTGCTTGCTGGTGGCTCTGGGGACAAGGGTGGGTGTGCTGGAGCCCCCCATAGCCAGCTGCGTCCATCAGTGCTCCCCACCACCCCCGGGTGCATTGGGTCCCCACCTCCCTGGGTGCTGCAAGCCAGGGGCGACTGTGCCCCAGCTGCCCTTCCCCTGTAACCCAGAGAACAACAGCCCCRGCCTCCTTGGGGGAGCAGTTCAAGCTCCAGCCGTGCTGCACCATGCAGGAAATCAGCAYCACCAGCCCTGCAGACCCACATCCTGCTACCACAGGGCAAAAGGAGCTGCTCTGAGCCCCAGTGAAATCCTTCCAACAGCAATGCAGCTTCAGTAAAAAGATCGTTTGAAGCAGAAGCCAAAAAACTGCTTCCAAAAAGGTATTTCCACAAATTTACAGAATTTCTTTCACATGCACACAGGGGTGAAAGCCAAGTGAGTTAACATGGTGTTTCAGCCTGACTTCAGTATTTCCCAGCAAGAGATGAGCATGTTTGGAGCCTAGCTGTACCCTGCAGGGACAGCCCTTGCTCCAGAGGGCTCCCCCAGCCAGGTGTTTTGAGGATGCACTCAGCACTAGAGAAAGTATAGTATTTCTTCACTTGTGCAAAGTCTACCAGCCACCAGAAGAGAGGGAAAATTCAGGGAAAGGCTTCCCAGCAGGAAGCCCTGATGCTCTGGGGAGAGGGAAGGCTCTCAGCTACCCCCTGAGCAGCCCCAAGCACTCCACAAAAATGGTTAGTTTTGGTGCTTTTTATTTTTCCTCTGATCTTTTGCTAGAAAGAGAAGGAAATGTCACTCCAGCCCGAGAGGGTTTGTCACAAAGTGACATCTTTCAGAGCCACGCACAGCCAAGCCACGCTCAGGAGCACAGCCCTGCCCCTGAAAGACACTTGGTCCCAACTGCAAAGCTAAAAACGCCAAGATGGCAGCCTTAGGTGGAAGGCACACAGACACACTTTAAAAACTTTATTTATATAAAAAATCATTTTGTTTTAAAAGCGTTACAAGAGTGTGCACAGGAATCAGACAAGGAACAGCTTGTTGCTCCCTGCTCCCCTCCTCCCTAGCCCCACTCCCCACCAGGAGAGCCCGGGCAGGGGAGGAGAGAAGGGGAAAGCTTTTTTTTGGTTCATTTGGAATTAAAAATTAAAAAAGGAATTAGTGTTTTACATATTTAAAGGAAAAGAGTTAGACCCCAGAACAAAACCAAACTGAGCTGAGGTGGGGCTGGAGCCAGGGAGGGCCCAGCCAGAGCTGGGAGGTGCTTTTGGGCAGAGGAGCAGGCAGGAGCAAGGCACCAGTTCTGCCTGCTGCAGCCTCCCCGCTCCCCATGTAAGYCCATGGTTTGGGGGGAGCCCAAGGCTGGGGAGGGCTCCCACTCCAGTTTGCAGCCTCCTACAGAGGCTTCCAGTTGCATAGGGAGTCCAAGGGCTCCCCGAAAGATCACAGCACTTAGATGAGCCCCCCACCACCACAGCAGAGAGGAGGAGGATGTGATGTCCTAGCTCCTGTGGCAGCCCAGTCTCCCCAGGACAGGATGCACATGAGAGCCCTACACCCCATCAGTGAAGGCAGGGGGGCTGGGATCCTCCCCAAAACAGGCTTCCAGCCCCACCACAGACAGTTAAGGCTCCTGGCAGGGAACGGAAGCGCTCAGCCCTGCCAGAAGCCCARGAAACACCCCTTCCCCAGCGAAGAAGCCAGACAGTACGATTCAAAGAGCTATTTCACAGTGGCAAAAGAAAGGCACGTGTCAAGAGAAAGTCAGAGGGGCACTGCTGCAGGCAGCTAGTGCACAGGGGTGAGAGGGGGGATCCTGGCTCTACCCGCTTGCAGCCCTGCGAGCGCCTGCTCCTCACACCTGGCACACAGTGCACCCCAAGAAGCCTGCCTCTTCCCAAAAGCCCTGCCGCATCTCCTCCTTCCACAGGGATCCAGCACCTCCCACGCGGGGGGACCCATCCCAAGCCCCCTGCACTGACCATCTTCCCCACATAAGGATCCCTCCTCACACAGTCACAGGGTAGGAGCCAGCAGCCCCATCCAGACCCCTCTGCAGGATCCAGAGCCAGATGCCCCTTCCCATGCCCCTGAAGCCTCATCTAGAGCAAAGCAAGGGAAGTTATTGCTGTTTTTCCTTCCCCTCACCCCCCCATGACACCAGCCCCCCTCACCCTAGTCCCGCTGCCACCAGGGAGGGATGCTCCTGTTGTCCCCATGGCCCTGGATGAAAAGTGATCCCGCACAAAAATATATCCTATAGGCAACAAAACAAACAAACAAACCAAAAACAAAACCAAAAGGCGGTGAGTGAGATCCCAGTCTCTGTCCCTGCAAGACGTCTCTGAGCAGAGGGAAGGCATGGGAGAGAAGGCAGTTCCTGGTCAAGGCAGAGATCTAGAGTCCTTTTGCAGCATCCCCGCCRGTCGATCCGGCAGAGTCAGGCAGGAAGGTTTTACTCTCTGGAGGAAGGAGGTGGTGGAGGGCAGGGAGGAAGAATTATTGGTCAAGGTGTCCCAGAACGGGGAGGTGCAGCGGTCTAGAGGAGGCAGAGTGGCCTGGGCTGCCGCCGGTGGACCAGGCTCAGTCATTTGGCTGGCTAGTTGGCACAAACAGTCCAGCAAAAAATCCAAAAATAAGACAAGGTAAAAGTCGGTCCATTCCACCACGAAGTTATATATATATATTTATATATATAATATATTTTCAACGCAAACTGAGTGGAGGTGGGGACGGCAGCTAGATCTTCTGCTGTGGAGAGAGAGGGAGAGACGTTAGCACACCCAGAGAGCAAGCGAGCAGTGGAGGCGTGATCACGGCCCCGATGGATCAGGCAGCGATTGCAGGCAGCAGCGATCAGAGCAGAATTTGGCTGGCCAAAGCACCCCTAACAGCACAGCAGGATCTGTCACCGCTGTTCAGATTGGGCAGGACACTGCGGGACATACCGACACGGGGGAAAGCACGGCAGCATCCTCCTCCGCCTCCTCTACCTCAGGCTGCGATTCCTGCCCCTCCTCCTGCTGCAGACACACGGGGATCAGTAGGGGCGATGGAGCAGGGTGGGGTGTTAGTTTTGGGAGCCCAGTTCTCCCCTTCTCCTGCCAGCCAGGACATTGATGTGTCATCTCCCGCACCCCAGTCCCGCTCACTCTTCTCTCATTAGGAAGAGCTGCTCACCATCAACGGCGCTGCCTTCACCAGCTCCATATCTCCGAGGTCACCAGATCGGTCCAGTGTCCTGCTGTGGTCCCTCTCATTGAGTGTGGAATAGTTGTCTGGAGCAGGAGAGGGGACAGTCAGTCATATCACCTCCATGGGAGGCAGCATCATCCCCATAGGAGATGTGAGCTCTGCCCCCTCCCAGCATACCCAGGAGGCAAGATGCCCCCTTCCAGTCCCTCTCCTACCTGGTCCCATGTTGCTCATCTGGATCTCCTCCCGGGAGGATTTTTTGTCTACAAGCATGGGAGAGCACCAGATCAGACACAGCCCTTGCAGCCGTGAGCAGGCAGAGGAACCACTGCCTACCCCAGCTAGAGGAGCCCAGACCCAGCTGCAGCYGCAGCACTGTTGACCCAAGGATGCTATAGGACCTGTGTTAACTGCATGCATCATTTCCAGCCCTGAGAAGCCATCTAAAGCCCAAATTGATGGCCTTACATGAACACCTGTGGCTGCCAAGAAAGCCAGGGCTGAAGAGCAGGGAGGGGACAAAGGCCAGCTGTTCTGGGTACCCACAAGGTGGAAGGATGACAGTGGGGCTGAAGGGAAGGCACATACCTGTTTTTTGGTTCCTGTCAATGAGAGGCAAGGTGCTGTCATCAAACGAGTTGCCTCCCTGGGTCCGAGAGACATTGCTCAGGTTCACCTGGAGCATCAGACAGTGACCACTCACACCCTGACCCAGACACTCCTTCCCCACTAGCACATCCTACCCCTGCAGCCCCCAACACCTGGAACCCTCCCCACAGCCCTTAAGCAAGGGCCCTGAAGCAACTAGAGGGTGCTCCAGAGCCCATGGCTGCACCCACGTTATTGTGGAGGCAGCCTGCCCAGACTGGGTCAGGGCAGCATCCAGCCCTTAAGAAGGAAAGACAGTTCCAGCTTTTGGGAAAGAAACTGAGCCCTGGAGAACCTTGCTCTTCAGCACTGCCACAGTGGCTTTTAGTGCTGCCTGCAGACCTGCACGCTTATGTGAAACACAGGGCTTAAAGCTTTACAGAGTGTTTCTTCCTCGGTAGAGACTTCCTGCCAGCCATCTGCTGAGAAATGGCAGAGAGGAAACCTTCAAGGGTCTCCAATCCCACCAGTAAGGTAAGAGCTGAAATCCAGTACTGCTGAGCGCCAGCACCCTTCTCCCTGCCGCAGGACCCCACCTACTGCCCCAGCCACAACAGGGCATCCCCATTCCCCCATCCCCACACCTGGAAATCTGACTTCTTCCAGCCTTCCTTCTCCAGGGGCTTCCGCAGCTCTTTATATCCCCAGACTGTCTGCAAGACGAGGGCAGCTGCTCGGACTTCTCTCTCTGAGCGGTTCCTAGAAAGAGGTGAAGGAAGAGATGTTTGGAAATACCCATGGCCTCGAGGAAGCTCCTGGAGAAGGCCCTCTCTGCCCCTTGCACTATCCTTCCAGCAGAGCCTACCCAGATTTGTTGATCAGCACCAACTTCTCAATCCCCTGAGTTTCCCGCAGCTTCTTGGCAGCCTCAAGGTTGTCTACAATTACTTCATTGATGGTGTTGAGGATTGACACCACTGTGTCCTCAGAGAGGTTTTTGGCTGGGGTCTGCTGGCCGCCAGGCAGGTTCTTCACTAGGTTGGGGATGGCATGTTTACCTGGGAAGGGGAAAGAGCTGGGCATGAGCAAGCGAGGAAGAAGACTGTAAGGGAAAAAAAAAATCACTGCAGAAGGATCAGGGACAGGTGACCAACTTTTATGTCCCTCTCAGTAGAGCTCAGCACATGCTACTCTGGGAGAGGAGCAGCAGACAGACACTGGGCTGACGCCATGCCCACGCACTTCCTCAGCTGTCCTCTCCTCCGCAGCCCTCACCTATCAGCTCTTTGTTACGCAAGTCGACAGCCAGGTTGCGCAGGGCTCCGGACGCTGCTTTCACCACTCGCTCGCTGTCGTGGGTCAGGAGGTCAGCAATGGCGGAGAGTCCCTTCTCCTGGCGCAGCGCCGAGCGGATGTAGCGGCCGTACTGCAGGGGAGAGGCAGAGCACCACAGTGTAGCCTGGGCAGGCACAGTCTCTCCCCGCTCCTGGGGCTAGGCACACCACTGGGAGCCTTGCCACCCACCCTCATCTTGGGAACTGAGGGTCCTGGCTTCACCCATGGTGAGACAGACTGCAAGGGTCCCATTCCTGTCCTGAAGCCCCCCTGCAGGCCAGGCAAGCAAGATTTCCCAGATGGTCTTTCCATACACACCAAGAGAATGCAGGCCAAGGGGCTGTAGCATGGCCCCAAACCTTCATCCACTGCCCCCAGCCTACAGAAGGGAAGGAATGACAGGGAGCCGGCCACAAGCAGCAACGCAGACAGGCAGCCCTTGGGAAGACACAGCTAGCAGGGAGCAGAGTGCCCTTAACAGCACAGGAGGGACCTGGTCCACACCCGAACTGTGCTGCTGAACGGTATCTTCTTGGGTAGTGAGCCATGCACAAAGTGAACAGCCTGAAACGGCAGAGCCTTGGCCAACTACAGCTCTGCTGGTACCCCAAGGGTGATGCTCCCTGCTCCCCAAGGCCCCCTTCCCTGCAACACAGATGAACCTGGACACGGCCAGCTCCACAAGGCACTCACCGTCCAACTGCCAGCGCACAGGTTCTGAATGGCTCCTGCCGAAGCCTCTAGGATGGCTGGAGTCTTGCTTTCCTTTAGAAGGGAGATGTATATCCGGACCACTTCTGGCTGGAAGAGGAGCTCGTAGCCTGCCAGAACAACACAGGTAGGAAGGACTTACTCAAAGGCTCTGCTAGCATCTGACTCATTCAAAGGAGCACTGCTGGACAGACAAGGCTGGAAGCTTTTACCCAGGCTCACTGCTGGATCCTTGGTACAGAGGGGGCCAGGCTGCCCCACAGTACCAGAAACCCCAGCCCCTGGCACCAGCCCTGATCAAGAGTGCCATGGCTGCTGCCCACAGTCCCCAACGCACAGCTGCAGCTCAGGAGAGGTCTGGGCTGAGCCACAGCACTGCTGCCATCAGCAAGGAGACCTCAATTTCAGTACAACACCTGGATGAGAAATACCCAACCCAGGCAAGGGCACACGGTGAAGCAGCAAACTTGGCAGCCAGCTGCTGTGGTAGCAAAAGGCTCAGCCTGCACTCTCAGCAGGAGGAAGGGGAAGCACCCCAAGCAAGTGGCCGCCAACACCACAATGAAGAAGCTTAAGTTCAGCTCATGCTCAGAGACTGAAGGCACCAGGTCTTCCAGCTCTCCAGTACCCCAGCAAACAGGCAGGGATCAGGCCTTCAAGTATTAACCCTTTTCCATAGGAACATATGCCCAGAACTGATTTCTAAAGCCACACTGAGAYTGCAGTTTACAGTTGCGAGGCAGGTTTTCCATCTTGCTCTCTGCCCTCAGCTGTGGTGAGGGGTGTCTCCAGCCCCCAAAGACGGAGCAGGCGGCTCCTTGGGCTTCTACCAAAGATGGGTGCTGACTCTTCCCACAGCCCAAGTCAGCCTGAGGAGCCACTACCGCATATCTGAGCTGCTCACAAAGTCAGGTCTGTCCTAAGTTTCCTTGTGATTCTTCTAGCTTGACTCTTCGTACCTCTGGGAGCACCAGGGTCCTCCCAGGAACCACAGGGTGTTTTGGGGCAGAAGGAGCTGAACTCAAGCCCTGGGCGAATGCCCACTGCTTGGCCAGCCAGAGAGGAACCAAACCGTGATTCACAGCCCTCTAGGCAGTGAGATGCCTGCCCCAGAGGCTTCTTGGAATGACCCTTCCTCATGCTCATGCTGGAGAACACTTTAAGGCAGGGTTTTTTGGCTTTAAATCCTGCCTGTTCTTCATGCCCAGGAGAGAAGAGCAAGCAAGAGGGCAATTGTGCTGAGAAGTCTGAGACCACCATAGAGGGCTACCCTTCCTAGGGCTAGTGTCACCATGCTGTCCCTCAGTCCCTAGGGTAATAGTTCCCTCTGCAGCCCCAGGAAGCCTGTCTTGAAGCAGTGCTGACCTCCTCCAAGCACAGCAAGCATCCTCACGACGGTCTGTGGCAGAGCTAGTGTTTTAACAGGCACTTGGGCAACCAGAAACATATCTCCTCCAAACCAAACCTCTGCCCATTTGAGAGGCTCACTTCAATGAGAAATCAGCTCTACTCGCTCCTCTCCTGACTGCTTGTGGAGAAGCAGCCCTGCACACCCAAGCCCTGCACAAACACACTGAGGAACATACCTTTGGCTGGAGTTGTTCTTTTGGGAAAATCCACTTTATCAGCACCAGGGTCTTCTGGGAGCTTTTTACCTTCAAAGGGCAAGCAGAGAGGCATAAGACACCTCCTCTCCTCACCCATCTCAGCCCAACTGCTCTTTGCCACTTGCTACAAGAACAAGCCCAGAGGTGAGCTGAAGCTAAGCTACCAGCATGTCCCAGGAGGGGACGCCAAGGGCATTAGCCACGCTGCAGGCAGTACGTGCCCAGCTGCAGGGGGAACAAAGAGAGCTAGAGAAAGCACCCAGTCAAACCATGGAAAAATTAAAACCAAGAGCGCACTCACCTCTGGAGAACCATTCGTCTATTGGCGAAGCGGAGAGAAGGACAGGAGAGAGGGGAGGCAGGAGGAGAGAAGTGCCGACAGCATCATGGGGCAGATCATTTGGCAAGAAAGCAAAGGGAAGGGGAAGGGGCAACACAGGAGAAAAGGAAAGGTGTGGAGTTAGTGGACATCTATCCATCACCATCCCACCACCACAGAAACCCACCATTAGCTTGTGTCAAATACTTTGGGTAAGCCAAGCAGTAGCTCCCAAAGCCAGGGGAGGCATAGATCACTGCGTCTCCAGAGAAAGCTGCAGTTTAGCTTTCACACGAGATGCCAGATAGGAGCACAGAGACCCCAGACCACCCTCAAGCTCCACTGCAGCAGATCTGTCTTTATCCCACCTCCCTCCATGCTGCTGCCACCCGACGAACCTTTGCCCTTCTTGGCACCAAAGCAGCTTGCAGCATGGGGCCCAGCATTGTTGGCAGGGGCCAGAGGTGTCTCCTGGTAGCGCTCGGCATGGGGGATCTCACGGTGGACTTGGTAGGACAAGTTTCTCAGCAGGCACACACAGTTCTCCACCAGCTAGAGAGAAAGCCAGATAGTTTGACTTGGAGCAGCACATGCCCATCCCATGCCTCTGAGCAAGGGCCCCATCACAGCTTGCAACCCAGAGCCAGGCCAAGGGGGACTGAACTGGCACCAGGGGGATATGCAGCTCCATCTCAGATGGAGCTGRAGCATACCCCCATCCCAAAACAGGCATGGCCAGCTCTGCTGGCATGAGTTCACACTCTGCTGGGCCAAAAATATCTCTGCCATAAGCACGAGAGGTCCAAGGGAAGTCTCAAGGAAAGTTCAAGCCAACGCCTCGTCAAGGCAGATCAGGGAGCCCTGAGCCAGGGGATACCAGCAGGGGGATGAGTGACACCACTAGACCCCTGTTGGAGGGCCAACATTCCTACTGCAAACTGCACTCTGAGTGCCAGACACCTCCTGGTCAAACAGTACCCAGGTCACACCCCACGCAGGCGCTCTCTTCCCAGGCAGAGATCATGGAAAGGTGTGAGCCTGCACTGGGTTTTCCCAAGCTAGTCCTGTCAGACCAAATCCCTCCCTGGTGAAGATTCCTCCCCCCATCCATTCTTCATCCCTCTTGGGATGAACCCAGCTTCAGCCACCACGAAGAGCAAAGCACTGCTACAGCTGGTTGACAAGGGCAGAGCTCTACATGTGCCCCGACAACACCCCCCACTGTGGTACCTTGCTGTCCGAGTCCTTCTGGCCAATCTCAGATTGGACAATGTAGATCAGGGCATCCACCAGCCCGTCACATTCCCGCAGCTTCCGACGGGCCTCGCTCCGCTCTGAGCTCACATTCCTGGCAGGCAGGAAAGAACCATCATGGGAGAGAGAGCTGAGGAACAGCCCACACCCAGCAGAGCTCAAACCAGAGAAAGACTCCTGTAGCTCCCCTCCACTGAGAGAAACACCTCCAAAATCATAGAATCGTAGAATAATTTGGGTTGGAAGGGACCTTTAAAGGTCATCTAGTCCAACCCCCCTGCCGTGGGCAGGGACATCTTCAACTAGATCAGGTTTCTCAGAGCCCCGTCCAACCTGACCTTGAATGTTTCCAGGGATGGGGCATCTACCACCTCTCTGGGCAACCTGTGCCAGTGTTTCACCACGCTCAGCGTAAATAATTTCTTCCTTATATCTAGTCTAAATGTACCCTCTTTTAGTTTAAAACCATTACCCCTTGTCCTGTCACAACAGGTCCTGCTGAAAAGTTTGTCATTACCTTTCTCACAAGCCCCCTTTAAGTACTGAAAGGCTGCAATAAGGTCTCCCCGAAGCCCTCTCTTCTCCAGGCTGAACAACCCCAACTCTCTCAGCCTTTCTTCATAGGAGAGGTGCTCCACCCCCCGATCATTTTTGTGGCCCTCCTCTGGACCCTCTCCAACAGGTCCATGTCTTTCCTGTGCTGAGGGCTCCAGAGCTGGACGCAGCACTGCAAGGGGGTCTCACCAGAGCGGAGCAGAGGGGCAGAATCCCCTCCCTCGACCTGCTGGCCATGCTGCTTTTGATGCGGCCCAGGATACGGTTGCAATCAAAGACTACATCACCAGTAGCTCTCCTAGGAGAGCAGCTACTCTGCAGACCTCCTTTGGCAGTCCCAGAAAGCTAGCAAGAGTGTTACAGCAGCCCCAACCCATGCCAGCTCTCTGTCAGCATTTGGTAGCCCCCCTCCCATACCTAAGGCAGCCAGCCGTGTTGGTGAGCACCGACTCCCACTCAATATGGCGGGGTTTTGAGTCCTCATTGGGTTCCCGCTCCCAGCCCGAGCGGGGAATGACAACCTCGTCAGTCAGGGCATGTAGTGCATGATCCACAATGGCCATCTTGATGGAGTCGTGCGAGGACAGGTTCCACAGTGTTCCTGCAATGCCACAAGCAGGAGGTGATCAATCAGACCATGTGGGCTTAAAAACCTGCACTGTGCATCCCTCACCCAACAGATTAGCCCCTTCTCTCCTCCCCGGAGCCACTACCTGTGATGACCTCTGTGAGGTCCATGTCATGAGCCTTCCGCAACAGGCGCACCAGAGCAGGTACCCCATCGCAATTCTTGATAGCAATCTTGTTGTCTTGGTCCTTGCCAAAGGAGATGTTCTTGAGGGCTCCACAGGCACCATAGTGCACCTCTTTCTTGGGGTGGTCTAGCAATCCCACCAGCACGGGAATGCCCTTCAGCTTGCGCACCTCCGTCTTCACCTTGTCGTTACGGTAGCAGAGGTGCTGCAGGTAGGCAGCCGCGTTGGACTTGACGGCGTCCAGTCGGAAGCTCAGCATGGCTATTACCTCAGGCAGTTCTGGCTGGCGCCAGTTACCCGGGGCCGGACCTCCCTTCCGCAGGCTGTCCAGACTAGCCAAGCTACCCCGCTCGTGCTGAGCCAGGGGGGCCCAGTAGTACCGGTCAGGGGCCACTTCATCCACCAGCATGTCTTCATAACTCCTAAGAGAGAAGACAGCAGGCATCAGCACAAGCCCTAGACCTGGGGGAGATGCTGTGCCCCCTCCAACCCACCAGAAGACGGGCTGAACCTGCTGGAGTGCACGGGGCAGACTCCCACCAAGGGCTGGGAGCCCATGTTGGGGCACCTTCCTGCTCCCCACGCAGGGTCCAGCTGGAGTCTGTAGCTGCAGGAGGCCCCCGCCATGCGTCCCCAGGCCTGCTCAGGAAGAGGCGGTTGTTCCCCAGGAGAAGGCAGCCCCAACAGCTGTTCCAGTCCTGTCCCACCCACCTTTGGGTCTGAGGCTGGATTCTGGTCTCTGCGTAACCTCCGCAGAGACAGGAGCCGGCCTCAGAGGCACAGAACACCCCAATTTGGGCCTGCAGCCACTAGGGGGCAAGTTCACACCGCAAGAGATTGCGGGGAGAGTAAATCGCCCAGGAGCTCCCCAGTTACACCAGCACTGCACCCGGAGTCCAGTCTCAGGCCACCCAGTTCTCTGCTGCACCGTCCGGCTGTATCCAACACTGCACCCCATCACCCCAGCTGCCCCACAGCAGCCCAGGACACGGGAACTGCTGCCAGACCAAGCCACTGCCATTATTTCAGAGCATCAGAGCTAGAACAAAGATTTTTACCCAGGACAGGCCTCAAACTCTTTTGCCTGCCAGTGCCCGGCGATACACACAAGTTGCACTGCTGCCCAAGGGACAGGCTTAGTTGGGCATCAAGAGACACCCGGGCTCCAGGGATCAGCCTCCCTGCTCCCAGCACAGGCACAGGGAAGAGCTGTGGTCCCACACCCCCCGCCCTGGTGAGGAGCAGTTCACCCACAGACCTAGCAGCACTGGAGACGAGCCCCAACAAGCACAAGTAAGCTGCAAGAAAATGCAACTAGTCCCCCTGCACCCAGGTGACATTTAACACCCCCAGAACATAAACCACCCAAAATCCCAGATTCTCACACTATTTTTGTAGTCACTGGCAATACAATCCTTCCCCCAGTCAGGCAGAGGAATCCAACTATATCCAACAGAAGGGGATGGGAGGGGACTTGGAACTTAAACAGAAGGGCCTGGCTGCTGCTGTCACCCCTGCTGTGCCAGGGCACTGGGGACGCACAACCAGGGTCCAAGATGAGGTAGCATCCTCTGGCTCACATCTGCCCTGGGGACTGCTCAGCCACCCTCTGAGCTCCCAAATCAGGTGCAGGCAGCCCCCCGCCCCTCAGCAGGCAGGGGAAGTTGCAACGAAGGACGGTAGCAGGTTCTGCCCCTTACGCCACTGCTTCCCCTACAGCCCCTGGTACGGGCCTCGCCAAAACCACCAGCTCCGGGCGGCAGCCACTCCACAGCCACATCCCCCCAGGTGCTGCCGCACAGCTGCCYGCACTGTGCCACCACGGACGGTGGCAGCGGGCTGCGAGGTTGGCTTCCAGCACGTCCCGACGGGGCCGTGTGCTGCCACGTCGCCCGGCTACTAAGAGATGCCGAGAAGCCGAGTCGCTCYCCGCCGCTGCGGCGCGCAGTGCTCGGTGCGCTGCGCCAACCGCCCAAGCCATCCCCGCAGCGGGACAGGGCGGGAGCAAGATGCAGCCCAGCGACACCGCCGCGAACGAGCCACCCAACGCTTGTCAACACGGCCGGCGGCTGACCTCGCTCCCGTGCCAAGACTCACGCGCCCTGAAAGGGAGCTGCTGCCCAGCTGCGAGGGTCGTTCAGTGCTGGATCCCCCCTGCCCCTCCAGGCGAGATGGGCTGGCAGGGAGGGGGGAGCACACCCTGCGCTGCCACTGAACACCCCCTTCCCTCTGCCCCCGCAGGGAGGGAGCTCTGAGAAGAGCCACGGGAGAGGGGACCCGCGCGYTCTGCGGCCAGCGGCAGCCAGCACGCGCTGCGTCTCTCAGCTCAATGCGCTCCGTCTCCCGCGTGCCTGGCAAGCTGCCTCCCTGAAGGAAGTCATTAACCACCAGGCCCCTGCTCAAGACAAACATCTCTGAGGCAGGGGGGATGCTGATCTCGCTCGTTCCCATTCCTGCAAGCTGGGCAGCTGAGCACAGACGGTAACTGAGAAGGCAGGGAACAAGCCAAGCTCAACAGCACCTGGATTCCACAAATTGCTGCAATCTTCATCGGTCTGCCTGGGGAGGGAGAGCCTGCTCATGGGCCTCACCAACCCGTCTTCCATACCCTGCATCATCCCTGCAGGACAAGGCGACATCTCCACCAGGGCTGCTCCTTGGCCATGCTTGGAAGTGGAACTGTTGTGACTGTTCTCCCTCTGTTGTGACTCAAGTCCCCCGGTCTCCCACCCGGCTGCAGCTCCCGCACCTCCTGTCCTCCAGGATCTGGAGGGGCAGAAGGAGCATGGACACCATCCAGCCCAGCAGAGAGGACTCGTGGTCTCAAAGGCCAAGCAGTTCAGACCAGGCCATCCAGGGAGGGCTGCTGCCCCTGCGAGCTGGGCAGGACACGAACCCAGGGAAGGTTTGCAAGCCAGAGCCTTCTGTCTTGGCTGGCACTCACTCCCTCTGCAGCCCCAGGCTGGAGCGAAACAGCCACGGGTCCAACAGGCCTGCTTAACCCCTTCTGCCCAAGCTGCTCACCGAGGGGCTAGCCATGACAGCCACGTGCTCAAAACTGCTAATGCTGGCTTCTCCCAGGCTGCTTGAGCTGGTGCAGGCAGCGGGGGCAGCAGCCTTGCCTGCCCAACCTTCACAAGGCGAGGCGGGCCCGGGAAATCAATCTGGGTGAACAACCACCCCGACTGGTTCGGCACAGCAACAGAAACACTTGTGCTGGCACGAGCCAGAAGGACAGACAAAGCTCCTCCTTTAGCGCCTTCAGCAGCCAGGAGCTACCGCGGATTTACAGTACATACGTGCCTCGAGACAGGCGGATCTCCCAGCAGGGGCTGGCAAGAGCCTCCTTTCCCCCAGGTCTCCCTCCTGCCTCTGTCTTATGCCCTAGGAGCTTAAGCAGCCTGTGCTCAGCCTTACCTGCTCCCAGGGCACTCAGGAGCGTACATCCATCCTAGCCTGCTGCCACAGCCCCCTCCCACCTCTGGGACCCAGGCTCAGCCATTCCTACCTCACCACCCTCTGAGTCCGCCCCCAGCACCTCCCCAAACCCCATTTGACAGCCCAGGCAGCGCGCAGAGCGGGCCGAGAGGCTTAAGCACGCAGCAGCAGTGTTTGTGCAAGAGACACAGCTGGCACAAGACACCAGTCTACAGCCATCGTGGCCTCAGGCATGTAACGTCCCAGGACGCCCAGCCGCACGCCTGGCAGGGCGGTTAAAGGACCACCAAGACCCTACTCCGGCTGCCGAAGGGCAGCCGCAGCCTGGTGGGGCAGTTGCTCAGCAGACAGGCTGGAGGAGCCCCGGATCACCCACAAACGAGGGGGAGAAGCTGCTACCGCCAAACAGGTTGAGCAGCTTCTCCCGCCCTGCCCTGCCCTGCCCCGCACAAGGGCCGTGCTGCAGGAACGCTCCCCGAGGCACTGCAGGGCTGAGCCTCACTCGCCCCAGCCCTGGGCTCAGCGCCGCTCCCGGGGCTGCTCTCAGCTCGGCGAGAGCGCGATCGTGAGGCTGCTGCCGCTTCTGATGCGGGGCCGTGCTGCATCAGGCACGACTCCCAGCAGGACGAGCCAGGCTGGGGCGCAGACAAGCCTGCCGTCCCACCAGCAGAATAGCCGGCACAGAGGGAAGGGCCCGGAGCTACATCCAACCGCCCAGTGGAACTCCTTGCTGCAGGATGACGGGCTCAATTAGCACTGAGTTTTAACCACCAATTAAGCAGACAATTAGAAGCGGATGCAAGTTTTCTCCTGCATGAGCTGCGTGTGACTCAGCTCACGCTATCGTCTCTGCGATCATCCTTCCTCCAAAGAGGCTGAAGTTAAAGGGACCCCATATCATCCCCCACCTCTGCCACATACCTGAGCCGCCGTCGAGGATCAGACGGGGTCCCTGCCCTCCTGGCTGTGCCGTAGTCAGACATAAGCCCGTAGTCCACGTCTTCAAAGCCCACGCTGCGCTGGTCATCCTCCAGGCCATAGGGCTCGGGGTGGAAGTGGTTGAGGTCCATGTTGCTGCCCCCGACACGCACTTGAGGCTGGGGGCCGTAGATTTCCTGACGGCTGGGGGCCCGGTAGGTGTCCATGGAGGGGCGGTAGCGCTCATCAATGCGGGTGACACGGGACAGGCTGCCATAGCTGTGATCGCTGCCTGGGTAGCCGTCCTCGTAGGGGCGGCCATAGCCGTCAGGGTAGTGGTAGTTACGAGGGAGGGTGGCTGTGCCCGGCTGGCTCAGGTAGCTGCCGGGGCCCCCATTGCCGTTCTTGCGGAAGTTCCTGTCCATGGTCTGGACGTAGTTGCTGGTGACGGGGGAGGTTTCCAAAGGTAACCCATCAGGCCCCACCGGCACCTGCTGCACTGTCCGGGTGGTCACAGTCTTCACCACTTTCTTCACCTAGAGGGACAGATGCAGGACACATTCCCATCAGGAAATCCACCACACCCCTGCGTCCCCAGATTCCCCTTCCAGCCCAGCACCTCACTCCAGGCAGATTTCACACCCCATTTCAGCTCACAGCAYGGCAAGCTGGCAGACATCACAGCTGTAGAACCCCAGCCATCAGGGTCCCTGGCCAGAGCCSTGTCCCTCCATGCTCTCCCCAGGTCTGTACCGTGGTCTCTGTACGCCGGGTTGTCCCATCATCTGATGTCTCCACAGACACGACCGACATGGCCCCTTCTGGGTCCTCCTCCATGGTGTACGTCTCCTCCACAATCTGGCCCGGGTCCTGCATCCTGGGGATTGTGCTGTACAAGAGGTGGCTGTGGTCCTGAGGGGAGCAAAGGACAGGCAGTCAGCCCCCCACCGCCAACATGGGCCTCCCAAGAGTCAGCTGGCCAAAAAATCTCACCTCTCAGGGAGCCTTGATACCCTCTTGCATGGGAGGGGGTACCAACAACCCCATACCCAGAGCCCCTTCAAGCCAGGGTGGCCACATTATAAACACAGGTCCCCCCCTCTCCCAGCTAGGGTGGGGACACTGGAGCCCTGCCCCTGCACCCCCAACCCGGCAAGCTGGCTGCCCACAGCCAGAGGGCTCAGCTCCCCTTACCTGCGGCCCGTTGAGCTTCAGATCTGGGTATTTCTGCCTTTCCAGGTCAGCATCGCCCAAGAAACGGCCGTTCTGAAACACACAGCACCACAGCAGGCCTGTTACTAGACTGATCTCCCACTGCTGGGATCCCGTATATCCATCCTGCCCTTCCCTGCCAGGCCCTGAGCAGGCTATCTCCTTCATCTGACAGACACCCAATGCACACCCCATGTGTTACTCCCAGGAGAGGAGCACGCTCCTCGGGGTTCTGTGCAACACGCAGCAAACCACCCCCATTCCAGCCTGGGGAAGAGTCGGAGGACACACCATTCAGCCCCTCTCCAGACATCCCAGCTCTCCCACGGTGCCCACACGCTCCTGATGGAATGGTCAAGACCCTTCCCTGCATCCCAGCACGTCCCTGGAGACCTTCCACATCTTCTGACGCAGGAGCCGCAAGTGACATCCCAGAGCCCGCCAGCATTGCGAGGGAACAGCGCGGATGCTCGGCGGCTGATTGCAGAGCGCTACCGTTTGACTCTTGCGCTCCTCCTCGGCCGACCCCTTCCCTCCCCCGACCCACAAGTCTCTCCTAGCACCACGACCTTCCACAGCCAGAAAGGCACCTGCCTTTCCACCTGCCAGAAAGGCACGACACCACACACCAGCCCTCTGAGCACCCCTCCCCAAAACAGAGCCCAGGAAAGTGAGAACAGGAGAGAGAGCTCAAGCCAAGGCAGATTAAACCACATTTCCAGCCCTGTAGAGAAAAGATCTCTCCCAGCCCTGGTTTGGCTGTTTGGGGGACAGACCAAGACTCCAGGGACTGGCCCATCGTCACACACACTCCCGCACAGCTATACACCAACCCCTGCATGTCGGCCACCTTCCAAGAAGGTGAGTGGGATGGGGAGCAAAGATGCCCAGGTACTGAATACAGACAGCCTCCAACCTTCACAAAACCAAACCAGAGCTGACCTGGTAGCGAGACCCTCCAGGCTGGCTCCTGCTCCCCAGACGACTCTGGCTGCCGAGATAGGTTTGCACATCCCCAGATGACCTCCAGCCCCAGTGCACATACAGCACCATCAGTGTTACAAGACCAGCCTAGCCCTCCTCCACCTCACGTACTCAAGGAGGGCCAAAGGGAGGAAGCCGGGCCCGGGGCTGCCCCCACGAGGCAGGATTGACACAGACGGCGGCTCCGGGAGCCTCCGCACCCACCTCTGCTGAGGGGGCTTTTTACCTGGTGCCGCCGGGTGAGCGTGCCGTTGGCCAAGCCCGGGCCGGCGTCCTGTGGGGAGACCCGGACTCGTTCCAGTTGGGCTGAGACATGGCGCCGTTCCTCCTCGAGCGCCCGGGTCAGCTTCTCGAACTGTGCCTCCTGCTCCTTGACAGAGGCAAGGATGCTGGCAGTCGACTCCACTTCTGAGTCGTCCATGGGTGATGGGTGCCCAGGATGGGCAGGGCGGGGGCAGAGGGCACAAGGAGGCACAAGCAGAGGCGGCTTGGTGTCAAGGTGAGGGGAAGAAAAATAACCCAGAAGGGCAGGAGCCCTTCTCTTCACTGCACATGATTTGGGGGAGGAAAGGAGGAGAGAAGAGCGGTCAGAAGAGACTGATTTCATTAAGACAGATTCTCAGAACAAGAAAAAAAAATATCTTATGGTATTAACACCCYTTCCCACCCACCACCAGAGAGCTAGCAAGAGGGTCTCAGAGCAGCACAGCCCCAGGCGTGACTCAGGTGCTCCTTGCCCCAGCATTTAAGCTTGGAGAAGTGGCACTTTGGGGGCAGAAGGTCCTCCTCCATCACACCAAACAGTTGGCACTGAGCCAGGTTCGGAAGAGCTGCTGCACGCTGAGGAGGTTCCCTCTTCCCACACGGACCCTCCCCAGGCTGCAGGAAGACTTCCCCTACAAGGAAAAGCTGCCTGCAGTCAGTGGCAGGAGGGGAGGGCACGTCCCTGGGGCAGAACAGGGACACTCCCGCAAAATGAGAAGTGACCCACATCCCATTATTTCCTCCAGGGAAGGGCTGAGGGAGAGGGCTGTGTCACTTATCTGCTCCTTCCTCCCCAGTGTGGTAAGAGGTGGGGAGAGAGCCCCAGCTCCATAGCTTCTTCCTACCCAGGAAAGGGGATGAAGTGGGGATGAGCTCCTTGCTGCCAAAACTCACCACCCTCCAGGTTCCCACCAGAACACTTAAGGCTACAGCCACCCCAGGAGGTCCTCAGCCCACAGATCTAGGGATGGGCATCGGCTTGGACCCTCCAATATCCCCTCCCAAAGGGGAGCAGTGAATGAGCACATCACAATCAACATATTTTGATAGAGAAAGGCAATATTCTTCCATACAGACCTGTTAGAGGAGGAAGTTCGGGTTTGATTGGCAAAGGCACAGGACAGCCAGGTCTAGACGCAGAGAGTCATGGGAGAAATAGCCCAGCCACCACAGTGAGGAAGCAGGAGGGAAGAGAGCTGCAGGGACAGCAGGAAAAGAGGTCAAAAATCACACGAGTGAACTCAAAACAGAAGGTAGGGCAGGCAACAGAATGGGGAAATGGGCTCCTCTCTCCCACCCGCTCTTCTGAGGGATGGAGCAGTGTCTGGAGAGGGACGGTGGGGTGGCAAACGCGGTGCTCTTCCCGCAGCAGCCCCCAGCATCTCTGACTGTTCCCCACCGACGGGGCAGCAGCACAGGCGGAGAGGAGTGGCAAGGGCTCAGCCCTCCGCCCCCTGCGCAGCCCAGCCGAGTCCCAGCAAGCCCGCCAGAGGTTTTCCCAAACCCGTGCAGTCATGGCAGGCATGTGGGGACTCGTTTGAGCCAGGCAGCCGGCAGAGAAGCTGCTTTCCCACGGTCTCCAGCATGGGCTCTGCCCACCCCCCCAGTGCCACCGCCCCGGTGTGGCTGTGAAAGCGAGCCGGGACCAACAGCACAGGCCCTTCCGCAGAGCCCCGTCCCATCCGCCTCCCGCTGTCCCCTGCTCCCCGGCAGCCCTGCCCCTCCAGTCCCAGCCTGCAGCAGTTGCTGGTGCAGAGGAGCTCAGAGTAGGGCTTTTTTTTAATTAATTTCCCACACTATCTCAAGTGTATCCAGCTCTCAAACCCTTCCTGAAATGCCTCCCCCACTCCCAAGGAGTCCACTCCTCCCTGTGGCTCTGCCCCCCCAAAGCTTCCCTCGGACACAGGCAGCCCTGGTGCTTATCAGACTCCGTGGCACCACCACAACCGAGCCCAGCGAAGCAGGGTGGATTTTTTCCAAGTGCTGTGGAGGCCGCCTGCAGCGCATTTGAACATCTGGTCGCCGCCACCCTGTAATCTGCCTTCATCAATAAAGAAATCCAGTACTTCTACGCGTGCCCATGTGGTGCCCAGAAAGAGATGAAGCCGTGGGACATACACACCCACTCCAGTCCGCTTCACCTCCCAGCCCCAGCCCAACGTGGGCCGAGATACTTGCTGGCCAGTCTGCACCCTGGGAGGAACACGGCCCACCATTCTTGGCTCAGGAGCCCAAGCAGGCTTTCAGAGGCTCCCAGACATGACTCCTGGCTCATGCACGCAGCCTTCCACTCCTCCCACCTTGCAACAGCTATGCCCTAAGGCTTTTTTCAACAGATTGACTCCCCAAGCCTTGTATGGAAATGCAGGGACAGTTCTGACCCTTGCTGCTCCAAGGTCTCACCTGCTCCATGAATTTGCAACAGAGATCCTCTGAAGGAGAGGCCTGGAGCCTCCCAGAACAGTGCTGACACATCCCAACTCTCACCCTTGACTCAAACGCTCCCCATCTTTGGTGGGCATCCACCCACTTCAAGCAGGGACACAGATCCTCCGCCTTCTGGGACTCGCTGAAGGTTACTGTCAGCCCACACGGACACGGAGCAGGTCGTAGGGCCCAGCTCTGCCCTACTGCAGGGAGGCTGCTGCAGCCAGCCAGGTGCTGGGGAAAGGCAGCCTGGACCACTGACCCGGTCCCTCTCCCCAAAGAACCGGGGAGCATCTCCTTCCCAGACTTCTCCAGCAGGTCAGGGGATGGTCCTACCACTCAGACACCCTACACAACTGGAGCATTCAAAACCCCAGCCAGAAGACCCATTGGCTTGTTGCAATTCATTTCCAGAGCAGTATTTCACCAAGCCCTTTTAAAGAGAGGAACACCCGCCTACAGAGAAGGGATCCTCCACAACATGACCTTGCCCAAGTAGCTGTGCTGCTCTGGAACAGCTCCCCAGCCTGTCCTCGACCGTCTCTATGCAGAAGAGACATATTTTTGAGGTGCATGAGGACGGAGCCAGCATGCTGGCTTCAAGGAGACATTTAGCAGTTCACAAGCTGCTCTTGTGAATGGGTTCACTTGCTTGCAAGCAGCCTCAGCACTGAGCAGCGAGCGCAGCCCAGCAGGGTTTGCCTCTGCAGGAAGGCACGTAGAGGGGAGACAGCAACCCCAGCAGATTCCTCCAGCCCTGCGTGGCTGCCAGGCAGGCCCTGCACAGCCAGCAACGCCTCCCAGCCCCAGGTCCCCACCTCTGCACGTCCCCTGGGAACACAGCCCGGAGAACGTGGAAGCTAACAATGAAATTTGCAGGGCCGTTAAGGGCCCCAGATAAAGGGCCAGAGCAGCTGTGAGGCTGTTTCCTTCCTGTCCCTTCCACAGGGAGTAAACACAACAGCAAGGGTAAGGAACAGGACAGGTCCCTCGCCCGCCAGCTCTCCTTGTCCCCTTGCACTCACAAATGCCCCTCCAGCCCAGGCAGGAGGAGGTGCGGGGACACGCACGGGCCCCCCTTCCCCTTTGGCTCACCAGGTCAGAGCAGAAAGCCCCAGGGAGAGGAGGCAGCCAAGGGGCTTTCAGGGAGCCTGTCACATCAGGGCAGCCAGAGGAGGGGCTGGGCTGTGGTCCCAGACTGCACTGAGCTCTGCAGACCCACCGACACCAACCCAATGATGCCCAAGAACGGCCATCTGAGGGTCTCTCCACAGGATCAGGCCACGTTAAGCAGTGGGGTAGCGACGCTTTGAGTGTCTGGAGCCTGCCCTGCATGCATGGTTGTCACTCCTGCCCTGAACAGCGGGCATGGCTCCGTCGTGGGCAAGAGCTGCCCGCAGAACCGGGTACCCCCTGCCCAAGGCTGCTCTCCCAGCTCCCCTGGGGCCTCCACCATCAGGACACATCACCTCCCTCTGCTCCTGTTCCAGCCATCTAGTCTTCATCAATCTGGGATTGAAGACATAATTATCGAGAGGCAGTGCCAGGTCCAGAGAGGTCAGCAAGCACAGTCCCCAGCTCTCCCCGCAGACACACGCCAGTGCCATCCCGCGCTGGAGCACAGCCATTCCCTTACAGCTGGCTAACACACAAACCCCAAACAGCCACTCAGCCTTACGCCCTCCCAGCTGTGGAGAATCTGCCCCAAATCCCTCCCACGGTGGCTCGCACACCAGCAACAGGGGCTTCCTGGGCACAGCACAGCCCCTCACCGCATTCCGATGCCAGCTCAGGGCACTGATGATCTTCAAAGCAAGACAGGGAGGGGAGGGAAGAGGACAGCCTCAGCTACTCAGCCTGATCACGCCAGCTAGCAAGCTGCTTGTGACAGCTCGAAGCCAAGTACACCAAATCCCGCAAGGGTGAAATTCCATGGATCGCTTTGCGCCCATTCCCCCCGCCTCCTCCCCAGCCTCTGAAGATACAACTACAGAGCATTTTTCCAAAGCCAGACCCTGACCATCTTTGAGGATGGCTGCATGAAAGCCTTTTCATCATGACAGAGGCACTTGCTGACACACCCGTTACTTAAAAACCCCAGCAAGCCGAAAATATTTCAGCTGGCTCGGTTCAGGGCCTAAAGACAAAAAGCCTAAAGACAAAACACACTCCATTGCAGCTTCTGCCCCAGGGCAGAAGCAGCACCAGAGAGCACTTCCCCCATGGTTTTCAGCAAGAGGGGACCCCCAGGGACCAACACAGCTACCCAGAAAGCTTTACATCCAAATCACTCTGGCCTTATCTCATCTCCCAACTTCCTGGCACCAGCACAACCCTGTGCTGTGCCCAGAGGTCCTGAAGCCAGAGGAGGTCCACCAGAAAGATGTCCAACGCACACTGCCTTCAGAGAAGAGCCCCCTTGCTGGCAGGGAGGCAGCCATGAGCCCATTTGCATGCACGGAGCTTCTCTCCGCAGGTACCCGTAATCTTCCTGGCTGGACGAAAGGATTGGTAGTAGCCAGAAAGACACCCTAAACCCTGACCAAGCCCTCCAGAGCTCTTCCACTGGGGGCAGCTTTGACATGGCACATTTTTCCAAAACCCCTTGCCCCTGCTTCTTGTGGGGATTGCCTTCCCCCAGAACAGATCCTTTGCCTGGAAAAATAATTTCCAGGGCCAAACCACAGCCATACCCACCTAGAGTTCACCTGCACCCTGCTCTGCCAGAGGATGGAGTTCAAGCTTTGAAGGTTCCCCACCAGGAGTGCTTTCCTGTCAGCCACAGGAAGATTAACTCCAGGGCCCAGACCGAGCTGCAGATGGGGAATTGTACACCACAGGCCAGGGAGAAGTGACAAGACCTTGACAGGTAAGACACAGACAGGAGGCTTGACAGGCAGTGCCCACTGCAGCGCAGGGCATCTCCAGCACACARCCCTCTGCTTGGGTCTTTCCAAGGACCTGCTCCAGCCCTGCTCTGCACCCCGAGCCCCCAGAGAGCTATCACCCAATGGTCCTGGGATCCCTGGGGCTAAGGCCACTCCCTCAGCATGGAGGATTTTGGGCAAAGTTCAGCCCAAGCACCTACAACGCCAGAAACCACCTCCACCACATCAGCCCTGCCCCAGCTCCCTGTTAGGAGACACCCCAGGTGCTCACTCCCAACAGCCCTCTGCCACCGGGGAGGGGGGACCAAGTCACGTCGGCTGACTGCCGAGTCCCGGCCCTCCCCGCAGCRTTACTGCTTGTTTGTGTCCCCCGCTGTTAAGCGCACGGCAAGGTTTGTCACCACGGCAGGACCCCCCCTGCTGCTATGAGGATAAGCAAAGCAGCCCTTCTCCTTCAGCTCGCCACCTCCAGCCGTGATCAGAGCCAGGAGGGACCCGACCCAGTCTGTCCCTGCAGGGACATCAGGAGCTTCGGGCTCCCAGGCCAGACCCACCCGCCAGGCTGAAAAGAAGGGATGCACTGCCCAAGGAACTTGCTCCTGCTCCAACACAGTCCCCAGCACCGACTAGACAAGAAAAATGTCAACATTGCTCAAATAATTTGCCTTGCCCCATCAATTTGAGGGACTCTGAGGAGAGCCAGCTGGCTGCCCACCCTTCGAAAGCAAACACCAACAGCTCTCAGCACCAGACCCCCCTGTCCTCGAGAGAGAGAGGAAGCAACAAATTCTCCTGGTTCCAGTTGCCTATCCTGATGCACTTAGGAAAAACAGAAACCCCATCAATAATTCAAGCCTGCAACTGTCCGAGCACTTGCAGTGCATTATGCTTGCTTGCTCTGCACAGGTTCACAGCTCTGCTAATTCACCACAGGCTTCTGGTCAGTCTCAATTAGCTAGAAAATAAATGAGCCAACATCTTTGGCATCTTTCCACCCCTCTGAGCACAGGGTCCAGGCTCACACATCAGTCCTTAGACCTCAGCCTGCCCGAGGCAGCAAGCACTAACACTAGCCAAGGCGCAGCAAGCCAGCAGGCTATCGGGCAGAGAGCCCACAGGCCCAAGCTCATCCCCATCTTGTCCGCTTCTGCATTCAGTGCAGGAGAGCACAACAGCCCTCAGGCCACAGGGGAAGCAGGACAATTTGACGGTGGGAAGTAGCTCCCACCTCCCTGCTTGGGCGATGGAGAGTTTTGGCCAGGGCCGTTTCTCTCCCGCCACCCCAGAGGCAGRAAACACGCCCACACCCCGCGCTGCCAGCTCCCACCACGGGCCGGCGCATCAGGGAGGGAACCCGCCTGCCCGGGCAGATGCGTCCTCGCATCCCGGTTGTGCAAGCCACCTCGCTCACGCTCCCCAGCCTGCTCTGCCCAAGCCCTGCTAGGTCCCGCTCTAGGGGACGGGCTCTCCCATCTCCCGCTGAGGGCTTCAGCTGCCTTCCTAGCCCTGCYGAGAAGGGCTCTCCCCAGAGGCAGGTTACAGAGCGCAGGCACAACGGACTTTGGACAGGCTGGCGGGCGGCCAGCCGGCCCTCCCTGGGGCAGGAAAGGGCTGCTCCCGCAGGCGGGTCAGACACCACCTTGGGCGCCTACCTGCCCCAGCCCAGCCCCACCTTTCTGGGGGGGGGGTGGGGGGAGCCGTGCCCAAGGCACCCAGCCCTGGCAAGAGCCGGGCGGGTGAACCGCCAGGAGCGGCCACCTTGGGTGGCAGCAGGCAGGGAGCCACTCGCCGCCGCCCGTCGCACCCAACTGGTTGGACCAGCAGCAGGATCGCCACCTGGCCTACCCTGCCTGCCACCCCCAGCACAGGGACGAAGGCCATGTAGCTCCATTGGGAAAGCCTCCCTCCGGAGAGGGGAGTTACCTGCGGAGATGCAAGCAGGGACGCGGCACCGCACCTTATAAGGGAGCGGGCCAGCAGCCAGCGCAAGCCGATAAGGAGGGAGAGATAAGGGGCAGGGTGGGGCCGCGCCGCCGGCTGGGGGGGAGGAAGCAGGCTGTGTGTCATTCGCCCCCCAGCAAGGGCAGGGGGCGCAAGAATCAGGTCCGAAGGATGGGTCTGGACACAGCTGGCGGTTGCAAAACACGGCGGGTGATCCCCTGGGGAAGGGATCTGTCCCTGGCCCGGCTGAGGTCACCAGATCGGTGCCGTTTGCCACCCCAGCAGGATGAAGAGGGAGAGGCAGCTGAGCGGGGCCAGCGGGAGAAAGGAGCGGTGTGGGGTCAGCCACAGAGAGCAAGGCTTGTTCTGCTGGTATGCCAGCAATCCGGCTGCAGGGCAGCTGTCCTCCGGGGCATGCGAGGGGGGCCACTCGCCCCTCTCGTGAGGGCAGCCAGGACATGGCACGGGAAGAGCTCCTTCCCTCCCGGCTGGGCTGGAGTGAGACCCCCAGGCGGGCCGGGAGAGCTGCCGACCCTCCGCACCAGCACCACGGTGAGTGGAAGGGGGACCGGCCTTCCCTCAGCACTCTCGGGGAGGAGAGGACAAGCGTCCCTCCCAGCAGGAAGGCAGCCAAGCCACCGGGCTCCAGGCTGATACCGTCCACCCGCAATTCCCAAGTAGGACGACCACGGGGCCAGAGCCCTCCTGCCAGCAACATCCCGCTGCATACAGCTGACCTAGGACGCCCCAACAGCCCCACTCCCCCCGGGTACYGCTGCATGGGTCCCCCCACCCCAGGGACAGCAGCAAGGCAGGGGTCCCTGCCACCCCTCCGCACCAAGCGGGCACCAGCCCCCCGGTTCGCACCCCCAGTCCCCGGGCCCGGGAGATTCACATGTCGGGAGCCCTTCAGCAGCACAAAGGCGGCTCTCTCCTCTCTGTGGGAATTCGCAGCTGAGCGCTCAGCGCGGACAAAGGGATTTCACAGGCACATCCCCGGCCGGCCGCCCGCCCTCCCCCCGGCGTTCCCGCTTCCTGTCACAGTAGCRCCAGAGCTCAGGGGCGCAGCAGCAAACAAACACCCAGCGCCGGCTTCTGGGAACGGGGCCAGAGCATTCCCGGGGCAGGCCGCGCTCCGGCGGCCAGCGGGCTCCTGCTGCGCCCCGGCGGCTCCCGGGCCCCGCGGGGGGAAGGGAGCAGCCCCCCGGCTCTGCCGCCCCAGCCCGAGGAGCGGCGGGTTGGCCGGCAGGATCGCAGGGCAGCTCCCCGGCTGCCTGCCGTGCCCGAGGAACGGCAGCCACCCCGACGGGGGACAGGAGATGTCCCCACGCCCGCCGGGCTCGGCTGGGCCCCGGTGTGGTGCTGAAGGTCAGTGCTGCCCCCCAACCCCGGCCACGGCAGCGTCCCTGCCCTTCACCCCGTCTCTCCCCCACCCACCGCCCGGCTGAACTTTCCCGTTCGGCTGCCTCTCTCCTGCAGCGAAAACAAACACCAGCCCGGCTCTGCAGAGATAAGGGCTGTGCTCGCAGAGCCCAGGGAGCAAAGTCCCCCTCAATTAAATCCGAGGCTGCGGCGCCACGGGAGCTGGCTCCCCCGAGCCCGCCCGGGGGGATGAGGGCATGGCAGATGGGGCGAAGCTGCCCCGGCACCCTGTCCCAGGGGCAGGTTTATCTCCTCAAGGGCTCACATCTGCTGCAGGCTGCCCCCAAGCAGAGAGGCCACAGCCCGGTGGCCAGCATTCCCAGTAGGATTAAGGAAAGCCTCTCTCCATCGGGTGCAAGCACCCGCAGCTAGCTGCCGCCCCAAACGGCCCCTGCCAGCAGAGCCTGGGATGCAGAGCGGGAGGACGGCTGGGTGCCAGCCTGGCGCCCGGACACATGGATTCGGGCCCCCTTCCCCGGCGCAGAGCCCTCGCCGCAGCCCCGCTTCCCTCTTCCCAGGGAAGCCACTTGAGATCATTTCCTGTCCCGACACCTGCAGCCAGGCTGGGCCCCAGGGCCTGGCCCCGACTCAGCCCCAACCAGTGCACAAAGGCACGGGGGACTGGAAGCATCGTGGGGGTCACACCACCAGCAGTATGGGAACTGCACCACTGGGCTCGCCCCRAGAGCACCCAGCCCAGGAGGCCAGCCTGCATTACCCGCCGTCCCTGCRCGGAGCGTTCAAGGCACCAAGGAACCGCAGCCAGGAATATGGAGAAGGGCAGGAGCCCAGGGCCCCCCGCCCATCCCAGCAACCCCATGCAGGGTCTCCCTGCCCCCCTGGCCCAGGGGAGACCAGGGCACCCCAGAGCAGACAGGGCACCCTTCCCTCTGCCAGACACGCCACACACCGCTCCCCTCCCCAGGCTGAGCCAACAGGCAGGCGGTGAAGTAATGTTTGGTGCGGGAGCGGCAAGGAAGGAATTGCGGAGATTAAGACAAGCCGCCCTTGTAGGGGCAGCCTGAGGGAGCCGCCCAGGAGAAGTGGGACCCCCCTGCCCTCCCCTCGCCCCAGCCAGCCCGGACTCCCCAAGCAGGTAGGGCAGCCGGCAGGCTGATTCACAGCACAAATCACCCAGGGGCCGGGCTGAAAACCCCGGCTTCATTTGGCATGACCTCATCAGGTGCCCTGCTCTCTAACTGCATGCGTGCATCTGTGCTCGGATGCAACTTCGAGGGCCCTGCCAAGAGGAGTAATGAATGGGTGAAGGACAGCCACCGGAGAAGCATCAGGCAAGAGCCAGGGACTGAATCACGGCTGTGTGTGGGGAAGGGGGCTGCTGCCCTGCCGATGGGCCGTGGCAGGGTAACAGCAAGTCCCCCACAGTGCTCCAAGTCCCCTTAGTGCCCGTGGCCAGGCAAGGTGCATGCACGGGCTCGCATGAGCCCGCGCTCATACACAGCAGCAAGGGACAACCAAGACAGCAGGCCAGGCCGTGTTCAGAGGGACTTCATCCTACCCCAGCCCCCTGCCCAAATTGTTTGCTGGTGCCACATTTGGCTACTGCTCCCCCAACCCGCTCTCTGAGAAGTGGCTTCCCAGGCTCCTGCGCGAGCTGAAGGGAAGGAAACTTGTGTTTCCTGGTCAGACAGGAGATGACATCGTGACTTCCCTTTCCTGTAAGCTTCTAAACATGACGTCCTGCCAAGGGCCGCTCCCCGCCACCCCCAGCCCACATGCAGATGCCCTGGAACCAGGCTGGGAACACCAGACACGGACACCACCATCACCAGCCCAGCCTTGGCCAGCTGCACCAGCCAGGACGTCGGCACGGTCCACCCAGGACACTAGATGCCCGGCCAGCTTGCTGGAAGCGTCCCGCCTCCGGGGAACACATACAAGGGCTCCTCATCCATGGTGGTATCACATTGCTGTCCAGGGCTGGGAGTATCCTATAAGCAGAGGGTGGAAGATGCTGTTTTCCAACCCCACAAGGACATGGCTGTTCCCACCA
Source organism: Oceanodroma leucorhoa (assembly GCA_030449065.1). Taxonomy (NCBI): domain Eukaryota; kingdom Metazoa; phylum Chordata; class Aves; order Procellariiformes; genus Oceanodroma; species Oceanodroma leucorhoa. The sequence goes on from JASVER010000159.1 coordinate 99,812, forward strand.
TGCCCTAGAGACGGGCTTGTTATCCGCAGAGCTGAGGAGGCACTAACACCATAATTCCAGCACGACATCTGCTCACTAAGATAGCAAGCGAGCGTGCACTGCTGCCCTCCAGCCTCCCCTCACACACCTTGTCTGCACAGCTCCACCGGTCAATGGACACACACAAACAGGGCCACCTGACACTTTGTGGTCTTCCCAAGGCTCCCGGAGGCAGGACGGGGACATCCTTGGCAAGCCGAGCCACAAGGTCCCCTCATGACATAAGACTCTTGCCGCAGCTTCGCTCCCCAGGCCCATCCACCTGCCCTGCCCAGGGTGGCTCCTCTCGCTACCGAAGGAAGGAGAATACAGAAGGGAAGTGGTTTTCCACCCAAGCCAGCTGCTGGAGACAGACACTGGGCAGAGATCAAGGGAGAGCAGGTTTCCCCGTTTGCCACACCAGTGTGCTCTGGAGAGGAGCTGCAGGGCCCTGGGAGCTCCCTCCTGCAGGTAAGAGCAGAGAAAAAGAGGGAAGCAGAGAGGAAGGAGGGCTACAACGCCAGCCTGGAGCAGGCGGCCTCCCCACATCAGAGAGGATTTCTCCCAGAAGCACCCCCAGGCTGTCCCCCTCCTCCCCCATCAGACCCTGGTTAGCACGAGGCAGGATGACATCTCTCTCCCCCCGGAGCAAGTCAGCCTGCCCGCAGCCGGAGCCAGGCATGGCAAGCAGCGCTGCGTGCAGCAACACGCTCGCAACAATGCGTTACTCCACTGGGCAAGGGGCTTGCCAGCAGCATGCAAACACGACCAGTGACCCACCCTTCCAGGTCGGAAAAACTAGTCTTTGCAGTTCGACACACTCCCTCCCACCCATCGCAGCTACCCACGCGTGCAAGCTGCCCAGCACTGCCATATCCCCTTTCCTACTGGGCCGGGAGAGGAGCTGGGAGCACCAGCAGGGAAGTGGCCGAGAGATCTGGGAGCCCTTCTCAGAAAAGACCAGCCCAAGTGCCACGTGAGACAGGGGCGAGAGGAAAACGCGTCAGCTGAGGACAGTGAGATGCCTTCCTCCTCCTGGCCAGGGAAGGGTGGCCACTGGTTCTCCATATTCATCTACTCTGAGGCTATCCAACTCCCTCACGGGGCCACCTCGCCCCGGGAGGGATCCATCCCCCTCGCCCCAGGTAATCACTCTCCTACCCAGGAGGTGCTTCCGCAGTTGCAAAAGCCTCGCGAGGCGAGAGGGGAGAGCAACTCCTCTCGCTGCCTGCTCCCTGCCACGTCCCAGCTGCCTTCCACCCCCGGCAGCACAGGCAGCCCCGCTCCGCGCTGCCAGCTCTCAAGGAAGCAGCAGAGGCAGGTAAGGATCACGCCGCTTCCAGGTTCCTCGCACCCACGAGGGGCCGGCAGCAGGAAGCCCGTGAACTTTGAGCAGCATTCGCTGTAACTGGGGCCCACGCCCAGAGGAACAGGAGCAGTCGGGGCTGGGACGGGGGCACGGTAACAGCTCCTGCCCTCGCACGCCTGAGCCCAGCACGCTGCTGCCACCGAAGCCAGCCCAGAAAGGGATGCCCTTGTACCAGCCCTGGAGCTGCAGATGTTTAAAAAGCGCTCCCAGGACCGCACCACCACCCCAGCCAGGCTATAGAGGAGTTGTTCCCAGGGCTCACCCCCCTACCCCAACTTGCCTAAACCCTTCCCTGCTTATGCTGGAAAGCCAGTTGCTCCTGTCCTGGACAAGGAGCGACTGTTTTGCTAAGCACTGCAGCCAGCCAGGACGCCTGTACGCCTGCCGACATCGCAGCAGCACCCCTACAGTCTCGGAGCTACCCCACCTTCTGCCACACCAAAAGGCCACGGCTGTGGTTTCACAAAAGAAATTCTGCTGCCCCATCAGCACAAACATCTGGGCAATGAACTGTTAAAATTAAACTTATGGGGGAAGTGCTCAGCCCGGATCAGGCCCCCACGCCCATGCTGGCACAGGCATTTCTGCAGTGGGTAAGAGCTCTGCAGCGCAAAGTCACCATGGACCTGCAGCACAAGGTTAGGGGCACGGGGACAAGCTCCCAGGCATCCACTGCTCCCTTGCAGGGAAGCTCATCTCCCTGAAGGCAAAGGAAGCTGGCATGGAGGCTGCCTGCAGGGCAGCCAAGACTGTTCATTACCACCTCAGTCCAAGGCCCATGCACGCTGGGCATTCCACTGCCAACCTCCAACCTACAGCTGCTCGCTGCTCTGGGCTGGATAAAGCAGACGAAAGCAGAGGTGACAGGCACCCTGGTTAAGGGTTCACCCATCCTGGCACCACGCCTGCCTGGCAGCTTGTGCTCCTTAGTCACCGGTTTGCCCCCACACCCAGCAGCCACCTCACTTCACAGCTCCATGCCACGCAGTTCTCATACGGGCCACGACGAGGAAGCGGTTCATGGGGGAAAACTCTTGCTTCCTCCACGGGGAAATAGGGAGAGGGAGCAGTGCTGCAGGAGGATCACGCGGCACCCACTGCCACCCCAAAGCCCAGTCAACAGGCCGAGGTCACACAGGAACATGACAGAGCAAGTTAAGCCACGGTTCAGCCCCTGTGTGCAGCAGCCACTGGACAGGGCAAGCACAGGGACAGGCACGCCTGTGCTGAACCAGCGGCAGCAGCAGGCGACAACACCAGCGGCCTTGCTGGGAGGGAAGGAAGGCTGATTAGCAACAAGCACAAGACAGGCAGGAGCCGGCCGGACTCACTGGCCAGCTGCTGGGAGTTTCCAGTACAAGAACTGGCTCTAAGAAACGGTTTCTCCCCCAAACAGCCTCTTTGGATGGTAAGAAGCAAAGAGAAGGTTGTGGCCACCTTGGGGAACTCGAGGACTTTAGTCGAGAACCCGTAAATCCAGCCCCTTTCCAACAGCCTTGCGCCGAGACGCATTCCTGCGCTCCGTGCCAGAGGACAAGCTCCTCCGCCGGCCAAGCCCTGTGTCACATGCGGAGGAGCCGCCTGAATCACCCAACAGGTTTGGGTTTTGTCACTGCATCCAGGCAGCACCTGTTGCCTTTTATGGACCCAAACCAGCTCCACAGTTCTGCTTCCCGCTGTCAGCAAGGCAGGGACAGAGGAAAACCACCACACTGCAGAGACCTGGGTTTTTAGAGCCAGGAGGACAGCTCTGTACTTCCCCAGAGACGGTACCACCGCAGTCTTAGGAAAGGGCTTTGTCCTTGCCAGCAGTAAATGAGAGACAGTGACAAGGAGTTTTTGGGAAAAGAAATGAAGAGATCTAACCAGCACTCTCCCCTAAGGTCACAGACACTGGTAAGCTATTTTGAGAAGCCAACAGCCTTCCAGGCACAGTCCAAGCTATGCTATTATTTTCTGGGTGTCCTAAAGCCACCCCCAGCACAGGTACAATGGACCAAGGTCTTATCTCCATGCCAGAGGCTGGAGGAGGGAAGAGATGAGAGGCAATCCAGGGACAGAGACGTCAGCTGTGCGGTCTGGGCTTCACCATTCATCTGACTCCCATTCCATCTTTAGGGAAGGGATGGCCTCAAGGGCTCCTCAACCACGAAGGTCGGGGCCTGACCTCCAAGTCGGAAGGGAGGAGGCTCACCCCTCTGCGGCAGCCCAGGCAAGCCCAGCACGCTCCACTAAGCGAGCACTTTCATCCTCCCACCCCTTCCAGGAAGGCTCCGCGCAGGATTCCAGCAAATGCTGCACATCGCGAAGGACAGTTGTTTGCATGCAACAGAGTCCCGGCCAAGTTCAGTCAAGTGGAAGGAGAACAGAGAACAGCTTTTTAAAAACTGCCTTTTTTTTGCCCCCCTCTTTAAAAGTGCACAAATAAACACAGACAGGTAAGAGAACCTGCCTCAAGAAAGCACTGGAAGCAGGATGGAGCAGGCAAGGTAACCGTGGGGAAGACTAACGATTCCCCTGCTCAGGCTCTTCCCACCACATGGCTTCCCACGGACCTGGAGGATGCTGCCCCGCTCCTTTGGCAGGAGCCCCAGCAGGCTCTGCGGATCTGTCACATACAGGAACATGTGCTGTGGGCATCGGCGACAGGAGTCTGCGAGTCACCAGCCAGCCACTCACCCCCACCTCGCCACATCTTTTTCCAAGCTTCTTGGAGGAGGAAGAACAAGGCACAGAAACAGAAGCTTCAAATGCAAGCTGTGACCACTGACTATGGGATTCCCAGCCCGCCTGGGTCCTGGAGGTGCTGAGCTTCCCCTGCTCCCTGCAAAGCCAAGGACAAGCCTGTTCTCAATTACACACCAAGAACAAGGCAGCTGAGTCCAAAAGCATCCGCACAGCACAGGGGAACATCAGCTGGAACTGCAGGCAGCTGTAGTTAGATACCACCACGACACTCCACACGCCCAGACGCTCCCCTCCAGCTCACCAGCGGCCGGGCAGAAGCCTGTGCAAGGCTGGGTGCCACAGCGCTGGGACAGGAGCCTTCAGCCCTACCACAGGTTCCCCGCTGGGGGAAGGACAGCCCAGGCCTCCCAGATAATGCCCTGTTACCCCATCGTCACCAGCTCCATGGAAGAGCCTGGGCACCGAGCCCTTGCCAGAGAGGGAGGCACCTCCAGGAGGTCCACCCTCTCTCTAACAATCAGAGGAAGCTTTGTTGTCCAGGCTGCCTCACTCAAAGCCCAGGGGCATAACGGAGGTGCCCCGCTTCCCTTCCGTGAGGCAGGCGAGCCCGCCTGTGCCTCGCAGATGCCAGAAGCCCTCATGACAGAGAGCCACCCAGACTTTCATGCATTTACCCCAAGCCAAGTCTCTTCTCCGCAAGGCTCTGAGGAGGAGCAGGAGTGCCCACGTTGCAGGAGAAGGCAACGCCACAGAAGGTCGCCGACTCCTCACACAAAAGGCGCGGGGCAGCAGCGGGAGGCAGCTGAGCTGCTGCTAAATGACAGCGCGGCCAACGGGAGCTTAAGAAGCAGCAGCCGACTGAGCCCAGACCCCCGGGGCCTGACCGCAGCAGGGTCGTGCCTCCCCTGGAAGCGTTTCGGCATCACTTGTTAGCTGCGGCTCCGGCGGACGAGTCTGCTGGGTCGTTCTTAAGCCCAAAGCTATTCCATCACGGGGGCCTGCCGCGGGAGGAGGGGAGCTGCCTGCTCCACCCGCACACTTGACCCTCCCCGGGCACACCAGCCCCGTCCCCGCCAGAACAAAGGCGCAGGCAAATCAGATACCGGGGGATAAGCCCGTCCTCAGCCGGGCAGAGGCGAGCCCGGGCGGCCGGGAAGGGGCTGCCGCCGGGAGGCAGAGCCGGAGAACCGGCCGCGCCCCAGGAGAGACCCGGCGGAGGGGCCGAGCGCCGGCCCCCCGCACAAAGGGAGCGAGGGGAGCGGGGGGGCCCTGCCGGTGCCGGCCGCGGGAAGCTGGCACACGGGCTGCCTTTGTTCCGGGCAGAGAGAGCGGCGGAGGCGGCGGGCCGGCACCGGGCGGGGAGCGGGGCGGCCGCCCGGCCCAGCCGCCTTTGTGTCGCTCCCCGCGGGCCGGGCCCCGCCAGCGCCCCCGCCAGGGCCGGGCACCGCCGCCCCGGCCGGTCCCGCAGGGCGCGGCCCCGCCTGGCACCCCGCTCCCGGGCAGCGACGGGCCTCCAGGCGCCCGGCTCCGACCGGCCCCGGCAGGAGAGCACGGCTGGGCCCCGGCCCCGCCGGGAGGGCCGCGGGGAGGGCGAAGGCCGGCCCGCCCCCCTCCCGCCGCGGGGGCGTGCGGGGGCGTGCGGCGTCCGGCAGGCGCCGGYCCGCACCGGCTCCACTCCCTTCCCCTTCCCCTTCCCCCTCCCCCGGGCAGGCGGCGGCGGGGACGCCGAGAGCGGGACTCACCGTGGCCGGGCTCCTCGGCGGCGGGCGGGGGGGCGGTCCCGCCCCGCGGCGGCGGCGCGGCCGCCCGGCCCGCTCCGCGGGGGCCCGCCGCAGTGGCGAGGCGAGAGGCGAGGAGAGGCGCCCGGACAGGGGCGGCCGCCCGGGTCCCCGCCGGCTGGGCTACGCCGATGCGGTGCGGGTGGGAGCGGAGCGGTCCGGGAGGGTCGGGCCGGGCCTGGCCGCGCCGTGCGCCCCGCGCCGCTCCCGCACCTAAAATGGAAGTTGCTCCGGCGGGGCGGGGGGCGGGGCGGGGCCGGGCAGGGGGCGGGGCGGGCGCTCCGCCCCCTGGCGTCAGCGCGCCCCGCGCCAATGGCGGGCGGAGCTCAGCGGCGCCCGGCCCGCCAATGGCGCCCGCCGCTGTAGCGGGAGGCGGGAGGGGGCAGAGGGGGTCTGTCCCCCGTGGGGGCTGTCCCGTGGGGTCTGTCCCCCGTGGGAGCTGTCCCCCGTGGGAGCTGTCCCGATGGGGTCTGTCCCCCGTGGGGTCTGTCCTGGTGGGATCTGTCCCCCGTGGGGTCTGTCGCTGGTGGGGTCTGTCCCCCGTGGGGTCTGTTCCCGTGGGGTCTGTCCCCTGTGGGGTCTCCCCCAGAGGTGCATCTTCCCCAAGCGCGGGTCTACCCTCAGGCGGGATCCACCTGCAGGGAGAGGATGTGTCCCGGGGGACCTGTCCCGGCAGGGGATGAGCCGCTCCCCAGGGTGTGGGGTCTGCTGCTGGGGTGGTGGGGTGAGGGGCTCTGGGGACAGCCCAGCCCCTTGCAGCCGCTCCGGAGCAGAGCCCCTTCCCTGGCCTGTCCTGCCGGAGTGGAGGGAGACGTGTGACCCAGTCCAGGGCGGAATTTGCCTGGAAGCGGGACTCTGGGGTGGGGGGTGGGCTGCAGACCCCTCCGGGGGGTCACCCTCATCCTTCTGGCTCTAGGGAGCCGGTGCTGTTGGAGCCCTGCAAATGCTCGTCCTGAGGGAGCGCCACGAGCCTTCCAGCTGGCCCCTGAAGCCAGGAGCTCATCCCAGGTGGATTCTGTCCCCACGCCCCCACCAATATATCCCAGGGGCTCCTTCACCTGAGACCGCAGTGGAGGGACACAGCCGGTGGCTGGGGACAAACGCACTGCCAATCAGTCTGGCTGGGGGGGACCTGAAGGCCCTGCTGAGGGGAGCGTGGCCGATTTTGGGAGGCCCCTCGCATGGCCAAGGCCACATGGACAGCCGAAGGACTGCAAACACAGGGGAGGGCTGKCGTGAGCCGCATGAAAGCACAGATAAAATAAGCTGGGGGGAGGCGTGAGGCAGGGAAGGCGTGGGGGCTCGGCACGGCGCTGTGTTAATGGTGCCTTTCGCAGCAGACAGGGAAAGAAATGCCAGCACAACGCAGCCAAAGCAATCCTGCTCTGCCCGACTTCCACGGCACCGAATCAAAGGGTGCTGGCGTCCCTGCTGGCGCGGAGAAATAGTAGGAGGGGACCTGGGAGTGTACAGAGACCCGGGGCAGGAAATTTAAACGTGAGGTTTAATAATTGCAACTAATCCAGCTGGAGAAATGTAACTCCAGAATGAGCAGCACTCTGCGAGGGAGCAGCATCACGTCACAGGGCCTGCCGCTGCCACTCCACAGCTACAGGATCAGAGCCGAGCTCAGGCGGGAGGCTGCTCTGAGCACTCTTGCACCTGCACCTTGGCGCTGGAGGATTTCCCCTTCCCTAGGGAGGTGAGGAAGCGATGCAGAGCCTGCCCCTTCCCTCGTTCCCTGCCACTCACCTGGGAGAAGTCAGATCCTGGTCCTCCGAAGGTGTCAGTTTTCTGCCTCGTCTCTGGCCCTGGGCTGGCGGGATTCAGGCGCTGGGGAGAATCCTGCCTGCTCCTGATTGCCAAACTATTAGTAAGATAATGACAAGAGGAGAAGAGTTGAGGAGGTTTTGGGTGGGGACAGGTGATTCTTGAGGTAAGTATGCATTGCTCGGTGAGGCGAGGAGGAGGTGGGGGAGATGCGATAGCAGCCTGCAAATGTTTGAAGAAGGTAATCCCCTAGCCAGGGGTGGGGTTTGCTAAGGGTGGCACAAAAAGGTATAACGAGGAGAAATGGGATTCGTGCATGTGAAGGGCACATTTAGGGAGAATCGGGGCATGGGACCCCCAAACCCTCCCTGATGCTTGATTTGTAAAATGGATCATCCAACCTGCTGGCTGTAAAGAGCAGGGAGAGCTGGTCTCCGCCCCTCCCAGGGAGGAGGGAGGTTTCTCCACCCCACAGCGGGGAACCGAGACCTTCTCCCCATGCCCCTTCATCCTTGTTGACACCCAAAACGAGCAAGTCGGGGCCCCTCTCAGCCCTGTGCCTTGATTGAGAACTGCTCCCAGATCACAAATAATTCTCGGCTGCCCTCCCCTCCTCTTCACCCACACAAGGAGGAAGGTGGGTGCGTCCCCTGAGTCTTGGGGACAAAGAGGGAGAGGAGGTGCCCTTGCAATTCATTCTGGGAAAAAGAGTCCTCACCTGCCTGTCCCAGGGATTTCTGACACCTCCGAAGGGACAGCTCTCCCTCAGGGAGAAAGCATGAGGGACACCTTGCTCCTCCATCCCAGCACTGGTTGCCACGACACGTCCTTAAGGGTCCCTGCCCGGGTTGTTTGGACAACAGGCTGTCGGTGCGGCACACACGTGGGCCCGGCATGCTCAGACAAACCCTCTGCCCTTGGCAAAGCAGGGCTGAAACCAGCACAAAACCTCTGGCGCTGGTACGGGGGAATCACCAGATGGAGATGTGCCCATCAGCTCACAAATTATTTCAGTCCACAGGTGGATTCCACGCRTGGCCTCTGGTGCCCCTCCTTACCCTCCCGTACCACCACCTGAATTACCTGGTGTCCCCCCCCTGAGGAAGGGGGGTGGCCAAGAGCAGGGTGCACAAGTCGTGCTAAGGCTTCACCTGTGCCTAAAAGTGTGGGAGACGCAGGCAGCACGCCCCAACGCGTGGCAGAGGAGGGCGCACGGCAGATGGCTGCCCCGACACAGGAAATAGGTAAGTGGCCGCCGGTGCAGAAAGCCCAGGGCAGCCTTCTGCTGTGCCTGGTTCTCGGCTGCATTGTTGCTATTTCAATCAGCCCAGAAATTTAACAGCTTTTAAAGTCTTTAGTTTCTTGAAAGATTAAACGCACTGTTGCGAACACGCCTCTGCTGGCTCCGAGTTGGAGCTGGAGTCAGATCTCTTTGAAGCCAGGTGAGTGCCTCTTGTCCTGAGGGCTGCAGGATGGAGCTGGACAGGGTCTATCAGCGAATGACAGGGTCATTGTCAACTCGAAATCCTGATTCAGCCGTGCCTGGCAGCTGCCAGAACACCCAGTAATGCATGCTTACTTTTGAAGGCAGGCCAAACCCTGATCCTCTGGCTTCGGCTCACCCAGCAGGAGATCATGCTCTTGTTTGTATATAACTACTGTGGCAGAGGAGTCCGTCCCACTGCTTCCTGGGGAGAAGAGAAGAGATGTGTTACTAGCATGGGAAAATTTGCCCTCTTTTACAGTAATTACGTGTAATAACATCTTGCGCATCCCCTTTCATCCAACAGCGCTGCTGATGCCTTATCCAGATGAGACGCCCAGAAAATGCAGCTACCACCGGAACAGAGCAAGACAACTTGTTTACAAGACAGATCAGTGCTCCTCGGCGGTGGACGGCAGGAGGAAGGGGAGGCTGCTGTCTTCGGGTCCAGCGCAGGCGGTTCAGAGAGATGGCCTGCATTGTTCTAAATCAGGATAACAAGGCACTTCCGCAGCCCCTTTCCTATGGGAATCCCAACAAGTTGTCTTCCCCCTGCACAAGGGGAAGTGTGGCACCAGGGGGGTGAAACGACATCCGTTGGACGCCAGCATTAAAGGGGAGGAGGGAAGCTGGGGCTGCTGGAGCTTTTCAGATGGAATTTGAAGATGCCATGCAATAAAGCAAGTCCACAGTCCACCCTGACACCTTCCTGGAGTGGTGTCTGGCACTCCACATGCTCRGCATGGCATTGAGTCAGAGGAAAGCGTGGTACCTGCCTCCTGCCTGCCTCCTGCTGTGCCCAGGCTCTCCTGTGCCTGCAAACCGGCCCGCTGTTAACCTTTTATGTCTGACCTGGCTGCATCCCATCACGCTCTTGGACTGTCAAATTCCTGTTACATCTCTTGCTCAGTTGTGCAAATGACTGAAGCGTGCATAGAAACCTCCTTCCTGCCCAGCCCCGCAATGATCTATCACTACTTACGGTGTGTTCTTCCTCTCTCCACCTCCAGCGCTTTTCCCAGCCACGGACCCCTGCCTCCATCCTTCCCTTTGCACCTGCAGCAAAGTACGAGGTACCTCCAAGAACGGGGAAACAGAGGCAGCTCCTGCACTGCAGTGTAGCCATAAAAGCAAAAGGTGACGCTGCTGGAAAACAATCRCGGCTGTAAGTGAGACCCAAGATGAGACTTTCCTTTCTCTTGAAGAAACCAGCTCAGAATCTGCTGATTTGAGGGCTTGAGAGACACAGAGAAGACATGACTTGTCCTGTGAGGAGGCCTCTCTTCGTATCAACTGCAGAGGGAGCCTGGATAACCAGCGCACACTTAGGCTGCCTCCAGACTGAGCTACCTTCCCTTCCCCTCCCCAGTGAATCCCATCAGGAGATAAACCCCGCTTGACATTCCCCATCCCCTGAGTTACCCGGGGCTGTGCCCAGCCAAGGATGGGCGCCTGAGTCCCGGCCTCAGCAAAGCAAGGGCTGTGCCCCAGGTAACCAGCTTCTGAACACCTGAAGATGGACAGAAAGATTCAYGGTCTTACACGTTTTGCTGGCGTGGCAGCAAAAGCTACAGTTGCATAATTTTAGCCAGCAAATTCTGGCAGCAAATATGGAAGGTATCGGTGCTTTTTCCAGTGTAGATTATTTGGCTTTGGGTACTAGTAAAAGTTACACTCATAAAAGGCCCCTTTTGTATATCTACAATGGGAGTGTTTGCTGGTATTGCCAGATCATATATCAGTAAATTTTAAGGGCAGACAAGGCTATTGGCGAGGAGAGGCAGCACCGCAGCTGCTGGGGGTGCGGTGGAGGAGTGGGCTTTGCGTGACAGGGATTGGTGCTGTTGCCTCTGTGAAATACTAAAACCACCCCAAGGCAAAGGGCCCGTCGTCTGTGCCAGGCCTGGGTCATGCGTCGCTGCCCGAAAGCTGCTCCATGAGCCTGCCAGGACAGCGTGCCCTCCAGGAGTGCTGAGCCTGACTCAAAGGCAGCCCACCCTGCCGGCAGGCCTGCAGGCTTTCCCACCACCCCGAGCCCGCAACGCGCTCTGCCCTGGTCACAGGAAACGTGACTGCCACCCTTTCCCACAGCCACCGCTGAGCCTCTGGTCCCACTCACTGTCACAGGACACACCAGGCTGTCCACGGGATGGCTCTGGTCCAGGCTGTAGGGCCGCCTCTGCAGGACACCGGGATCCCATTGTCCACGGTGGACCCATGAGCCAGAGAAGTGCCTGTGCCACGTTCCATCCGGAAAATACTTTCCGTAGGCTGGGGAGGCTCGCGCGGCRAGGGCAGACTCTGCCCTTTCAGGGGAGGACGCGTGGGATCTGTTTTGCACAGCGTGAGCATAACTAATGCCTCTGCAGCTGAGGGACTTTGTCCCTCCTGTCATCTGTCAGCTGGAGCCCACAGGGCCTCCAACCCCCTGTGCTCTTGCCAGGGGTGCAGGGTGTGTGTTCACCCCTCATCCAAGGAGGTGGCTGCAGCGACCAGCTCTCTGCTCCTCCTGCGGACAGAGGAGCTGCCGGTAGCCCTGTGTGTGTCCCAGGACAGGGACAGACATGGGTCACTCACCCTTTTATCATCCCTGCCTCTGCGATGGCCTTGGGAGTGGGAAGAGGGACACAGAGGGACACAAAGGGGAGGGAAGAGCCCAGCCGTGCCTTGGTATCCTCCCTGCAGTGGACAAGCAAATGTGCCTCGTTCCTCCACAGCCAGAGCAAGGCGACCGGTGAACACCTCGGCTTCTGCTCCTAGCCCGGGAGGGGATTTCTCAAGCCACATGAAAGGGAGGAGATGCCAGGCATTTCTCCCCTCCTGATGACCAGTGCTCCCAGTGAAGCAGGCAAAGCAAGGGCAGCCTTTCCATCTCCCTTTGCAGCAGGGCTGTACAGGCACTGGGTGAGCTTGGACACGGGGAACGAGTCCTGTTCACGAGCCAGCACCAAAGATTCGGGCTTCTCCAGTACTCAGGATGTTGCCTCACCTGCTGATCGCGAGGTGAAGTCCTCTGATACCAGCACCTTGGGATTTTGTAATCTCACTTCAACATGGCTCTGTGTCTTTCCCTTGACATCTCTGCCCTGGTCGGCTCATCCAGCTGGAAAGCGATTTCCACTGCTGATGTCCCCTCACTTGCAGGCTCCCTGTCAGAGTATCCGCTTGCACTCCAGCCTTGGCTGGAGAGGGGTTTTCCTCTCAGCTTCACTACTGATCCCCAGTCAGTAAACTCCCCCTCTACTCTGCCGTTTCAGTGTGGTTGGGGCATGACACAAAATATTACGCAGCAGCAGGCAAGTCCAGACGGCTCACCATGTCCTAGGGCCAGTTACAGCTCTTCTGTAGGGTTGTGGAGGTCTTCCCTGAAGATGAAGGTGCTTCCCGTGGGGAGTTTTCCAGGGATGGGACCAAGGGCGCGGGGGCCAACGTGGACCCGCAGGCAGATCACCAGGCTGGGGACAGATTTCAAAACATGAGGCAGCAGTAGTTGGGCTCTGAAATCAGCAGGCAGGCCCCTCAATCAGCATCTGGATCCATCTGCTCCTGGTGAATTCAAGCTTCCCAAGTGACAGCTCCGATCATTATAATTCTGAAAGATTGCAAGGGGCAGGGGAGGAAACATCTCCTCCACTTTTCTTCTATTTTTATGAGCATATGATAGCACTGTGATACTAAATTACGTGTTTTGCTATATCCCTTGGCATTTACAGCTGGGCTCCAAGCCACCCGAGGTCAGTGGAAAAACTGCTACCAACCTCAGCAGCCACTGGCCCAGACCCATCACCAGGCACTTTCTTTCTTGGTTTGAGTCCATTTTGCACGCAGCAAAAACAGAGAAAAAAAACACCCTCACATGTCAAACCAGATGAAAATCCATCTGCAGAGCCACAGAAAATATCAGGGCATGATACCACATTTGAAAATTTTGTAGGTTTAAAATCTACGGCGTCATTTAGACTCCTATTCATCTGCAACTCTTGAAATTTCCACCCACTTTGGTTGTTTGTAAGAACGGCTAATATCTCCGGGCAATCGGGCTGGGATTATTATAATTGTTGTTCCTGTGTGTGGAGTGACTGACGCAGATGTTTTTACAATGGATGCTTTATAAAACGACAAAATACTTTTCAAACTAAGTAGGCAGCATCGTTTGCATGAAGGATGGATTCAAAATACCCACGATCAATCTTCTCCTTTCTGTCCACTGTCTGTGTGTGTCCCCCGCTCTTCCAGAGAGGCGTCAGCGAGCCGCGAAAACACCATTTCTCAGACACAAGGCCACAATAGATTTCGAAAATGCAAAACGGGGGGCTCTGAACTAATGAACTCTAGTGCCACCCTGCACTGCTCTGCAGACAGCACGCTCCCCAGTTATTTATCTTCCGTGCTTCAGCGCCATAGTGACGGTGACCACGAGTGGCACAGAGCTCTTCCCACAAATTACGGCTTGGCCGTCCTGTCTGTAGCACTGCAGAAGCGAGGGCGAAGGCCTGGACCGGGCGGGCCGTCCCCCTGCTCGCCCCGCGGGGCGGTGGCCGGGAGGGCACAGGCCGGCCCGCACCAGGGGTTTGGTCCCGCGCCTGCCACCTTGCGTGCTCCAAAGCCCAGGGGCGGCGTTTAGCAAAACCCCAAGCGGAACGCCATTTTGCAATAAACCACGAGCTCTCGCCTCCAGACTCCCGGCCAGYGCAGGGGCACCACAGCTGGAGGAGGGCTGAGGGAGCCGGCCAGGGTCACACGGGGAGGGCCGTGGCAGCGGAGGCCTGCGACGGGCACGTCCCCGGCGCCCAGCCCTCGCCCCACAGCGCCCTGGCCCCCCTGCCTCCTGCCGCGAGGAGCCCCTCGGCTCCCTCCGGCCGCGGCGGCGGGGACTCACCCCGGCACGGTGCCGCCGCGTGCCGCCGGCCGCCCCCGCCATGGCGCCGGCCCCCCATCGGCCCCCGCCCTCGCGCCCTTCCCGCCGCAGCCCCTGCCGCGCCGCCATTGGCCGGCAGGGCGCGATTGGCTGGCGGTGTGGGCCAGTGGCGGGGCTGTTGCTGGGCGGGGCGAGCCGCCGGGCCACGCGAGGCGACGGGCGCGAGGCGCGCGCGTGCTGTGAGGAGAGGGCGCGGCCGCGTCCACGCGTGGCCGCCCGGTGCCGGGTCCCGTCCTCTCCTCGGCCTCGGGCCCTAGGGGAACCTCGGCGGCGGCCTCCACCCCCCGCCGGCAGGTACGCGGCGGCTGGGGCTGCCCGCCCGGGGCGAGGGGCGAGGGCCGCGCCGCAGAGGGGAGGCAGGCTGAGGGGCAGGCGGCGGGCTCCAAACCCGCCCGTTTTCCCTCCAGAACCGCCGTGGCTGGCGCCCTCTGGTGGCCGAGCGGAGCCCCAGGGCTCGGCGGGGGCGCGTGGAGCTCTGCCGGGTCGTTGCACGGGCGCTTGGGCCTTTGCACGGCTGTGTGGGCCATTGCACGGGCACGTGGGGTGTTGCGTGGGCTCTGAGGGGACGCGCAGGCTGCCCCACGGGCATGCAGGGCTTTGCACAGCTGTTGCACAGCCGCGTGGGCCGTTGCATGGACACACGGCGCTTTGCACGGTGGCTGTGCAGCCGCGCAGACCGTTGCACGGCTGCACGGGTGATGCGAAACGCTCCTGAGCAGGCCCCGCTACATCCCAGTCCCGAACCATTCAGGCCAGTCCAAAGTGGGGGAGGCRGGTGCTGCTCCCCATGTCCCCAGCGCCATGCTGTCTCTGCAGGGTGCCCATGGGCTCTCCGTCAGCCACCCCAAGGCTGCTCTACCGCAGCACCCGCCTGCTCCGCACAGCCTTCCAGCACCTCCACCAGCAGCAGCAGCAAGCGGATGTCTTCTGCGATGTGGTCCTGCAGGCTGAAGGTGAGTGGGCAGAGTGGCCCACGGAGGTGCCAGTGCCCTCAGGGGACCTGTGGGCAGGGTCCCTCCAACCCCCCAGGGAGGATCGGGGAGAGCAGCTGGGGGGGGGTGGGGGGGGTGGTGACAGCCGCTGTTGCTTTGCAGGCGAGGCGGTGGTGGCCCACTGCTGCGTCCTCTCCGTGTGCAGCCCCTTCTTCATGGAGCAGCTGGGCCGGGAGCTGCCCCCCCAGGGTTGCAGGGTGGTGCTGGAACTGAGGGGGCTGAAGATCGGGGCGCTGCGCAAGCTGGTGCGCTTCCTCTACACCGCTGAGCTGGAGGCCACGCGGGAGGAGGTGCAGGAGGTGCTGGCAGCTGCCCGCCGCCTCCGTGTCACTGAGCTCGAGTCGTTGCAGCTCCGGGGGGGACGCCTGGTGAGGCCAGGACCTCAGCGGCAGCTCAACCGCTCCTGCCTGCGCCCGCCCCAGCACGGCTCCCCCGTGGCGGCGGGTGGCAGGGCTGAGCCCGACGGTGCTAGCATCCCCCCTGGGAGCACCGGTGTCCCCCTGTGGAGGCAGCTATGCTCTCCAGGGACCGTGCACCCCAGTCCCGGCCCCGTGGGGCGGGTGAAGCTGCGGAAGGTGGAGAGCAGGGGATGCTGGGAGGTGGTGCGGGAGAGGCAGCCCCCCGCCACGCCCRGCGCTGTGGCAGCAGGCGATGGGGGGGTGGTGGAACCACAGCCCCCCCCGGATGCGGGTGCACTGGGGCAAGTAGGCAGGCGCTCCCCCCCTCAGTGGCCCCCACAAGCAGGCTGGAGGAAGCAGGACCAGGCGCCCCCCACAACCCAGCAGGGCAGTGGGCAGGCGATGCCGCTGGGCGACTCCCCAGGTGACCCTGAGGAGGAGGAGGTGGATGTGGGGACGGTGGAGCCATGCCTGCCCCCCGGCACCGTCTGCGTCTGGCCCTGCCCCTTGTCCGACTCGGATGAGGAGGTGGATGTCCTCACGTAGGGGGGCCGGCTCTGCTCCCCTGCCACTGCCTGCATTCAGGGCAACGCAGGCAGGGCTGCCCTCACCCCAGGCGAAGAGGCTGCACCAGCCCCAGGCTGCGTGGCATTGAAATAAAGCGCTGGAGCTGGCAGAGCCGCGTCGTGGGGCTGCTGAGCTTTATTGGGGAACAGTGGGGGGACAAGGGGGGATGGGAGGGGTCCAGCGGTGGCTGCTCGCGGCGGAGCTGCAGCATCGGAGACGGGACTGGGGCTGGCGTGTGCCCCCCACTTCATCTCGCCTCTTCATGGACGCTCGTGCCGCAGGTGCCGGTCCCGGCTTGGCTGTGGGGAGAGGGCAGTCGGTGTGTGGTCCCTGTGCCCGTCCCATCCCTGTCCTCGCTCACCTSGCCACCGCCTCTATGCCAAGCTGCTCTTCAGGGCTTCCACCACGGCCTCCGGCTGGGGGAACTTCAGCTTGCGGGGGGGCCCCTTCCCAATGCCGCTCCACAGCTCCACAGCTGGGGAGGACAAGGGGTGCCAGGTCAGGGGTGCCGGGGAGCCCCCCCGCCGGCCCCCCGGCCCCGGCACTCACTGCTGCCGTCCTCCTTCACCAGGGACACCTCAAAGCTGTTCCTGCGCGGCTGCCGGGGGTTGATGTCCACGGGGAGGTGAGCCACGGCCCCGCGCAGGGCCTCGCTCACCGCCGCCGCGTTGCGCCCGAACACGCGTCAGCTCTTGCTGCGGAGACACGGAGGGGTCAGCAGCCCCGGGGGCACCCTAAGGACCCGCCCCCCCCGGCACCCGGGCCGGCTCACCAGTGTTCGATGACGACGCGGGGGCCGGTGCCCCCCGGGCTGCCCTCGCGTTGCGCACGCGCCCGCTTCTGCGGGGCACCCGCCTGCTCCGGTGCCTCAGCCGCCGCCGGGCGCTGGGCCCCGCGCTTCCTCCCGCGGGGAGCCATCCTGGGGAGAGCCGCCGGGCGATGGGGGCCCGGGCAACGGCGGGGGGGCTACCGCGGGGTGCCGCTGCGGGGGCGGGAAGTGGCGGTCCCGGGATCCTGCCGTGGAGTGGGAAGCGTGGGACCCCGGGGATCCCGCTATGGGGGGGGAGAAGGGTCCCCACCGGGGTCCTGCTTTGGGAGGGGGTCAGGGAGGGCGGGTCCCCGGGGTCCACCACGGGGGATGAAGGGGGAGGTCCCCACCGGGATCCTGCCACGGGAGGTGAGAAGGAGGGTCCCGGGGATGCGGCCGCGGTGTGGGAGCGCGAAGGCGCGGTCCTGGGAGGAGAAGGCAGGGGCAGGGGGCGGGAAGGGGCACCCGGGTCCCGCTGCGGGGGACCGCGCCGTCTCCTACCTGCCGCGCCGACCACGTGACCGGACCCCGAGGCGCCGCACCTCCGCCACTCAGGCGAGCCGCGGAAGGGGGGTTCGGAAGGAGGGGAACGGGGCTGAACTGCGCTCCGGAGCCCGCGGGCCGCCCCCCACGCCCCGCCGCACGCCTCCGCGGGACACCCTCGCCCGTCCCGGGTCAGCGGCGACGGCGCGCGGGCAGCAGTAACACTTCTCCCCCCACACACCCCCCGGGGCAGGCTCAGTGGTTCCGCCCGCGCGCCCCCCGCTCCCCCTCCCCGCCGTGCAGCCAGCGCCGCGGCGCCAGCCAATCAGAGCGCGGCGCCTTCGCGGCGGCCCCGCCCCGGCAGCAAGCTCCTCCCCCGGCGCTCCAGGCGGGCCCCGGCCCCCCCGCCGGGCACGGGCACGCACTGGGGCGCGGGCACGGGCCGTTTATTGTCAGCAATGAGGACGAGCGTTAACGGCGGGCGGGGTCTGTCCTACGGCCCGGCCCGCGGGGGTCCTAACCCCGGGGCGGGGCCCGGGCGGGGAGGCAGGCAGACCCCGCGGGGCCGGTGCCACCAGAGGGAAGGTGACGCAGCGATGGTGACAGCACGGGGCAGATTCTACTTGTCCTTCTTGGTCTCCCCATCAGGGCGCCCGGCGGCTGCCGGCGCGCCGGGGGCCTCCTCGGGCCCCTCCTCCCGCGGCTTCGACTGCTTCTTGGCCCTCTGGTAGAGCTCGTTGAGGTTGAACTCGCGGATCACGTTCTCCTGCAGCCAAGAGGCAGCGTCGGCACCCCGCGGCCGCCTTCCCAGGACACAGGCCAGCTGCCTGGCCCCATCCTGCCCCAGAGGCAGGGGGCAGGAACATCCCACCCACCTCGGAGAAGGTCCAGGACACGGCCCGGCCCTTCTTGTCGATCTGCGGCCGGCGCATGGTCTCCGTCCCGCCCTGGAAGAGGATGAGGGTGGGTAGCTGCTTGGTGAGGGGCGAGGTGCTGACCTTGTACCTGGAGCAGGAGGGGGAGAGGCCAACAGTGACCCCCAGGCAGCCAGAGCGGGGCTGGGGGCTCCCAGGGACTCTGACCCGGCATGGGCCCCGCTGCCCAGGCCGTCTCCCCCCAGACCTGGTGCTGACGTCTGTGTATCGGCCGACGTCCACCTTCCCGAAGTGCAGCCCCGAGCAGTTGTACCTGGGGAGGACGGGGACACGCGGCTGTGAGTGCCGCGGGCGACCACAGGGCCGGGAGCAAGCCCTGGCCCCCGCCCTGCGACTCGCCGAGGCCCCCTGTGGGCGCCACTCACTTGAGAGACAGGTCGGCGAAGATGGGGGCRAAGGACTGGCACTCGCTGGACCAGTTGGCGAAGAACTCGACGATCCAGGTCACCCGCTTGTCCCGGTCCAGTTCCTCCTGCCACAGGGGTGGGGGGCTCAGCAGGGGACGGCAGGCAGAGGCCCCGGCACCCCCCGGGGAGGGGATACTCACATCTATGGTCTTGTCGCTAAAATACTTGATGTACTCAGGGCCCATGTAGAGGGGGGGCTTGCAGGTCATCAGGAACACTGCAACGACAGCGCCCCTGAGCCCCCCGCCCCACAACACGTGGAAGGCCCAGGCTGGCTGTGGGACAAGGCTCCTCCTTCCCCAGAGCAGCCCGGGGCGAGCCAAGGCAGGGCGAGCCCTGGGACAGGCAGACTTCCCCCTCAAGGTGCTTCCTGGGCCCCCCCGGAGCCCACCACTGCCCCCCGAGCCCACAGAGACTCCCTACACCCACAGCCTCCTCCAGCATAGAAGGCCACAGGTCAACCCCACAGCAAGAGGGAGCTCTGGCCCTTCCAGCCGGGTGGCGTGGAGGACAGGCAGGGACAGCGGGTGCTGAGGGGGCACCAGCATGGCCCCCGGTWCTATGGGTTCCCCCCGGCAGGTCTCACCTATGCAGAGCGTGAGGTAGAGCAGGCCCATCCGGATGTCGAGGCGGAAGAAGAGGATGGCATTCGCCACTTTGCTGAACATGAAGATGTTCCCGATGTGCTGCTCCACGGTGACTGGAAAAGGGAGACAAGGATAGAAGATGGGGCCAGATGCCCCCAGAAGACCAGGGGGGATCCTGAGGGGGGACCAGATCTGGTCCTCCAGATCCCAACCCATCCAGCTCCTTGGGGGAGGCCCCATAAGCAGCCCCACGGCCCCCCATGCCCACCCCACAGCAATGGCCCCAACTCACTGGAGCGTCGGTTCTTCATCATCACGATGGCGCTGAGGAACATCAGGATCTCCACCTCCCGCTGGGACAGGAGAGATGGCGTGAGCAGGAGGCAGCTGCAGAACCCTGCACCTGCCCAGCACTGCCAGGCTGCAGAGCCTGGGAGTGGCCACCAGCAGCCGCACGGCCCTACTGCAGCCAGGCTGCTCCTGGCCTGGCCTGGCACGGGGACGCGTGGCCGTGCCAGGCCCTGCTGGCCCCAAGGCCCTGCCAGGTCCCTGCCTCCTCCTGGAGTTCCCTTCCCTCCCGAATCCTGAGGGGGAGACAGCAAGGAGAGGGGCTGCCCCTGCAGAGATGAGCACGGCCTTCCATACCGGCCGGTGCCTGGGGAGCGCCCCAGCAGTGGGATGGCACCGGCAGAGCAATGCCAGCGGCCACGGGGCTTCCCCCCTCCCTCAGTTGGGCCGGGGATGCAGGCCCAGAGGAGGGCCCGGCCCGGCGCGGGGGCAGACCCAGGGGGTCAGGCCCGGCGGGCCACGGAGGCAGGAGGGGAGCCAGGCCCGGAGGGGGCGGGGGTAGGCCGGGCCAGGCGCGGGGGGTGCGGGGGGAGGCCGGGCCGGGCCAGGTGCGGGGGGTGTGGGGGGAGGCCGGGGCCGTGCCGGGGCAGCGGCAGGCGGGGCCGCCTCACCCAGTCGAAGTCGCAGGGGTTGCCGTCCTCCCGCTGGGAGGGCAGCCCTTGGCAGAGCGGCGGGACCTTGCGGACGAGCAGGAAGGCGGTGGCGAGCAGGGCGGAGAGCGGGTAGTAGGGCCGCGCCAGCCAGCGGCACAGCCCCGGCACCGAGTACAGCAGTGCCAGCAGCGGCGCCACCACCGCCATCTTCTCCTCCGCTGCCCCGGCCGCCGTACGGCCGCCCCGCTCCTATTGGGCCGCCCCCCTGCTCGTCTGCGGGAGGCGGGACTGCTTCTCCGCTGGCCAATAGCGAGCGGCGCTGTCAAGCACTTCCCATGCCCCGGCGGACCAATGAGGGGGGAAGAGAGAAGCGGCCAATCAGAAGGCTGGGACCGCGTCTCCCTTAGCAGCCGAGGCAGCGGGCGGGGCCTGGACGGCGCTCGGCCAATCGCGGCGCGGCGGGGCGGGGCGGCGGGCCGGCCCCGCGCGGGGCACGTCGGGAAGATGGAGAACTTCTCGGCGCTATTCGGCGGGGCCGAGCCGCCGCCCGCC
>JASVER010000159.1:120800-146412 GCA_030449065.1 Oceanodroma leucorhoa
AGAAGGTGGTGGGCGGGGAGGTGTTAACTGACAGCGCAGCAGTCCAATGAGCGTGCAAGGGGCGGGACCAAGCAGCTCGGTGTCGAGTGGGGAAATGGGGCCTTAGGGAGGCCGGGCTGGGCCGGGGAGCGGGGGAAGGCCGGAGGGTCCCGGTGCTGGGGTGGGGAAGGGGATCGAGACTGGGGGGGTCGCCGGGGTGGGGACCAGGGCCGGGGGGTCCCGGTGCCTGGGCAGGGAGCAGGGTGGGTGTCCCTGATGGCGGGGAGGGGAAGGCGAGCGGGGCGGGGGGCCCGGYGGGGCGGCAGCTCCACCCCATCCCCTCCCCGCGGCGGGCGGCTGGCGCAGGCACCACGGAGCTGACGGGCAGCACCAACCTGATCACGCACTACAACCTGGAGCACGCCTACAACAAGTTCTGCGGCAAGAAGGTGAAAGAGAAGCTCAGCAACTTCCTCCCCGACCTGCCCGGCATGATCGACCTGCCCGGCTCCCATGACAACAGCAGCCTGCGCTCCCTCATCGAGAAGCCCCCCATCTGCGGCAGCTCCTTCACCCCCCTCACCGGCACCATGCTGACAGGCTTCCGCCTCCACGCCGGCCCGGTGAGCCCGGGGCTGAGCACTGGGGAGCGGCTGCTCGGGCCGGAGGCAGCGGGGCGGGAGGTGCCCGGCCCGGCCTGACCTGCCCCGTCTCCTCTCCCCAGCTGCCCGAGCAGTGCCGGCTGATGCACATCCAGCCGCCCAAGAAGAAGAACAAGCACAAGCACAAGCAGAGCCGCACCCAGGATCCCGTCCCCCCAGGTAAGGGGCTGCGCCTCGCTGCCGCAGCCGCCCCCTCTTCCATCCAGCCCAGCTGGGGGATGCCCAGCTCATCCAACGCTCTCGTTTCTCCAGAAACCCCCTCGGACTCCGACCACAAGAAGAAAAAGAAGAAAAAAGAGGAAGATCCGGAACGGAAGAGGAAGAAGAAAGAGAAGAAGAAAAAGAAGGTGAGTGGGGAGAGCTGGGGTCTGATTCCCAGCCTGTGCCCACCCCAGGGGCCGTCTGGCAGCGAGCTTGGCCCTGGCAGCAGCGGGGCCCAGAGCCTGTGAGCGGCCATTCCCCAGGGGTGCTGCTGTCGAGCAGGAGGTCTCATGGGATACGTATCTGTGTTTCCTCCGCAGAACCGGCACAGCCCGGAGCACCCAGGGGTGGGTAGCTCCCAGGCCAGCAGCAGCAGCAGCTTGCGGTGAGGCCGCGCCRGCCCCGGGGATCCCCCAGCCGACAGGAACGGCCCTGACTGACCTTGGAGGGACTCATCTCTCCTGCAGCGCTCGGCATGGGGGGCTCGGGCTGGCCTGTCCCCCCCCGGGCAGAGAGGACACCCCTGAAGCTCCCCGCTTGTGTCATGCAGCCAGCCGGGACCAGGGGACACAGACTCTGCTGGCACCGGGGTTGCTGACCTCGGCCTTTTATACCAAAACAACCCGGTGCCTCCGGGCCTCTCTTTTTTAGTCACCTTTTAATTAAAGTCTCTGCTCTGAGGAGGGGGTGGTGGCAGTGGCTGCTGCAACCCTCAGCTGTCAGGCGAGGCGAGGAGCTGAGGCCAGGGGAGTCCATGGGGCGTGTGGGATCGGCACTGCCCCAAAACGCTGTGGCCTGGGATGAGGATTGTGGCCCGTCTCCTGCCCAAGCAGGGGTGAGGTGGGCTCTTACCTTGGGCTGAGGGGCTCTGTGCTCCTCTGCCCCTCACCTCCCAGGCCTGGTGGGGACAGGAGTGTCCCTGGAGAGGCACCGTGTCCCCGCACGGAGGTGGCTGCCGTCGTGGGCATCGGGAGCTCCCCTGGTCCCACYGTCTTACACAGGATCCTGAGCCTCACCAGCTCCCGTGACACCTTCCCCAGAGCCACTTTCCTCACGCCCTGAAAAAAACTCACCTTCTGTGAGACCAGAGTTGGCCCAAAAGCACCCTGAGGAGGTGCCTCCCCCAAACGGGGCCAGGCTCGCCTCTCCTCAGGCCCCCTTTCCTCTCCCCCTCGTGAGGAGGGAGGGAAGGCTGAGACCCTGGAGGACAGGAGCCCTTCAGGGGCTCCTCCGTCCCTGGACGCTAAACAAAGCACACGTGTGGCTGCTATGGTGGCTCATTAAATATCCTTTTATTCCTCGTTTTTAAAATGGCTAATAATAATAAAAAAAACAATGGCGTGGCTCTGCAGAGGCCACGGGAGAGATATTGCCGTAGAGAAAGAGTCAAGTAGTGCCTGAAGTTTTGCGGGCCCCGGCACAGGGGGGTTGCCTGGGCTGGGCAGGGAGCACTGGGCTCCTTGGCTGTGGGTTTTTTTTGGCATGTGGTGAGAAAATATTGCTTTACAGGGATGCGCCCCGCTGGCCTTCCTCTTCCTGAACGGAAATAAAAACAACCACGGGACAGCGAGGAAAATCCTATCAGACCCATTTTTAAAAAAAAAAAAAAATGGCAACAAAACCAACACCACCACTCTCACCCACCCCCCCCACCCCCCCCAACACAAACCCCAGGGAAACATAAAAAAGAGCAAAAAGCACAGGTGGAGAAAGGCTGGAGCCCGCGAGTGTTTCTCCATGGCCAGCACCCACAGGTGCCAGCTTGCAGTTGGGTTTGGGGGTGTGCGGGGAGGGGGCTGCCCCTTGGCCTTTCCTCCCCCCGGGCCGCAGCGGCCCCAGGAGGGAGCACTGGAGGCTTCACAAGCGAAGAACCGGCGAGGAGAGCGTCCTCGGCTGAAAGCACCTCGGCCTTCAGCAGGGCTCGGCGGGGGCCAGGGCACCCCAGCGGGGCACCCACCATCCCACGGCCCTGCCAGCCCCGTGTTGGGTGGGGGAGCGACACCAGGCGCCTGCCCCAGCTCCTTCCAGGAATGCAGGAGGTGGCCCTGGCCCCACATCCCTCCTCTGGGGATGGTGACACAGTGGGGGCCCAGGCCCTGGGCAGAAAACGGGTAGTTTCTTCCTCTCTCTGGGTAAGATATATAATTTCTGCCTTTTTTTTTTTAATATTTATATTTATATATATAGATATTTATATATACACACACCTGGTAACTCAGAAAGAGAAAAAAAATAGAATCCGTAACAATAATAATAAAAAAAAGTATTCTGGTTTAAAAACAATCCATTCCTACCACGCTAGGCGAGCGATCGATTGCACAAGGCCCACAAGTGGCTGGCCCGGCCGAGATGGTGCCGGGGCGCGGGGCTGCGGCCCCCCGCGCCTGGCCGGGGCGGCTGCCGCGGCAGTCCGTGGCGGGCAGAGGAAGAGCAGCCCCGCTCGGGTGTGTGTCAGCCCCCCAAGTCCTGGGGAGGGGTGGAGAAAGAAAAGCAGTGGGGGCCGCTGGCCCGTCTCCCCCCCAGTCCGGCTCTCCCTGGAGTCCGCAGAGCGTCCGGCTGCAGAACGTCCCTCCGGGGCCGGCGGGTGCCAGCCGGGGAGGAGGTGAGGGGGTGAGTGGCTCTGCCCCTCATACCGAGATCTCGTAGGTGGTCCCCCCCACGCCGGAGACCTTCTTGACTCCTCCACGGGTGGGGCTGCTGAGGGGCACCTGTCCCGGGCCCGGGGGGGCCGAGCCCAGGCTCTTGGGCTGCCCGTTGGACTTGCTGTAGGCTGTTCTCAGCTGCACCTCGTCCCTGGGGAGGGAAGGACGGACACGGAGTGTGAGGAGGGGGACGGAGGGCTTGGGGCGGGGGGAAGGACAGGACTGCGAGGCCGCCGTCACCCCCAGGAGAGATCCCAGCATCCAGCGCAGCCACGGCCCTGCCCTCCCCAGGGACCTCCAGCACCCACCCCCCCTCCAGCTCCCCGAGGCCCGTGGGGGGGCACCAGCTCTGTTCTGGAGGAGGAGGAGGAGGATTTCCCTCACTCTTCTCCAGACTACGTGCAGCATYGCTCCCCGGTGAGGGGCGTGTCGCTGCCCCCGGGTGCTGGTGCCGAGGAAGGAGGACGGGAGGGGAGGTGTGACGGGCCCCCAGCTCCCTCCGGGGTGCCCCAGAGGCGCTGGGGCGAGGGTCCCCCTCTGCGGGGCCACAGACCGCTCTGCGCGCAAGGCGGCCGGTGCCAGGACTTACTTTGGTGCCAGTAAGGGCTGCAAGGCCACCTCCTCTGTCTCGGGGACGCTGGCCTGAGACGCTGGTTTTTGGCTGCTGTAAGACACGGATTTGCCCAGGTGGGGGGCGGCGGGCGGGTCGGGGGAGCCCAGGGAGCGCACCCGGAGCACGTGGGGGGGCTCGGGCTTGCCGAAGCGGGGCGGCGCCGGGCGGGTGAGCGGGTTCTTGCCCAGGGGCGAGCGCTTTGAATCGTCCGAGGAAGAGCTGGTGCGGGGGGCGTTGCTGGAGCCTGGCGTCGACTGGATGCCCGAGTCCGCCAGCCCCGCGTCCTCCTCCCTGCCCGGGGCCGGCGGCTGCTGCAGCAGCTTCTCCCGCTCCTGAATGGAGGCCACGATGTGGCGGGAGAGATTGTCATAGCGCACAGGCGAGGGCTCGCGGTGCTGCGCGTGCTTGGGGGAGACGGCGCCCGCGAAGCGGCCGTGCAGGTCGGTCTCTCTCTGCTGGGCGATGCGGGCCGAGAGGAAGGGTGAGGTGTAACCCACCGGCGGGTCGGGCTCCGGGCCCGCCTGCACCGACTCGAAGTCGGGGCTGTCGGAGGGCGTGAGGAGGCTGTCGTAAGACAGGCTGCCGTTGCGCGTCTGGTTCACCAGGCTCTTGTAGGAGGTGGAGGTGGTGCCCTCCGAGCGGATGGACTGGAGGTGACCCATCTCGAAGCCCGTGCCCTGGGCCGACTTGAGGCTGGAGGAGCGGGAACCGCTGGAGAGCGGGTCGAAGTGAAAGCTCTTGCCGAAGGTGGGCGAGCGGAAGCTCTCGGGCTCCAAGCTCGGCTCTGAGCGGTAGCTGGGCTTGTGGCTGCTCTCGCAGATGGAGTTGGGTTCCTTCAGGCTGTTCACTCGGCTCAGCTGAGGGGCAGAGACACAGCAGTCACCCACAGAAAGACGGGGCCCCTGCAAAGCTCCCAATGCCCCCCCCCGAACTCTCCCCCAACCAGGAACATGGCGGCATCCCCTCAAGGATGGGTCCCCCCCTTGCCGGCAGCGGGCACGGCCTTACCTTGGCGCTGGTGGAGTGGGGCAAGGCTGCCGAGCTGCTGCTGCTGCTGTAGCCGGGCCGGTACTTGTACATGGTGGGAGTCGGGGGGCTGTCCTTGCCTAGCAAGCTGCTGTCTGCAGGCAGGGGAAGAGAGAAAGATGCTCAGACGCGCGGCAGCTCCCTGGGGCTGCGTGGGGGAAGGAACGCTCTGCGGAGCTCTGCCCTCCCTTCCCAAGAACCGGCTCTGAGCCTGGGGCGGACAGACCAGGGAGGCAGAGACGGAGAGAGGGATGGGCTCGAGGAGAGGCGCACCAGGGGCGGATGAAACGGAGCAGAATGGAAAAACGTGTCCCCGTGGCAATGTGTTTGGGGCTGGCGCTTCCACGCCCCTGCGGAGCAGCCCCGGCTGGGTGACGGCCCGGGGTCGGCGGGGTGTGCGCTGCACGGAGGCATCAGTGGGTGCCTGGGCACGCCACAGACCCGCTGGCCGGTCACCCCACCGACACACGTGCCGCAGCCCTTCTCCAGGCAGCGGGGCCGGGCAGTGCTGCGCCCTGGCCGGGGGGACGGGGAGAGCTGCAGAGGCCTCCAGCCCGCTGCGGAAGCGGCTGCTTCCAAGCTCTGCCCTTCACATCCCACCTCTCTCTCCAAGCCCACGCAGGCAGCTCCGAGCACTGCTTCGCCGGTGCTCGGGGAAGTGAGGAAAGCGAGTCACGCAGGCTGCCACAAACGTGCTCTCTGCCACCAAGCCAGGCCTGCCGCTCCTTCGCCTCCTTCATCTAGGCGATGCTCCTGCGCCTGCCCGCAGCACAGCAGCCTGCAAGCCTGCCCATCGCAGCTCACAGCGGCTCTGGACAAGCACCGCGCTGCCTCGGCTCGGCCTCCTGCTCCTCTCCGACGGAGCAGAGCTGGCTGTAAGCATCCYGCAGGCTTCTCCAAATGCAAGGGGCCACATATACCAGCCCGGAAACGCGGGCACGTCCTGCCCCACAACGCGGTGTGCCGATGTGCTTCGGGTCCGCCCCGCGGCCTGTTCCGCCTACGGCCCCGGCTCCTGGTCTGCCTGGCGCAGCCCTGGGCTCCCCTCCCAGCGGCTGCACGGGACCCTGCCTGCCTTCCTTACCCTCGTTGGTGGCCAGGGTTAAGTGTGTCCTCAGGCCCGTGTAGCGGCTGAGGTCTGGCTTAGGTGGGGGGGGCGGTTCCGCGTCGGCAGACTGGCTCTCCGTCACCTCCAGGCTTCCTTTGGACTGCAGAGACAAAGCGCAGGGGGAGGATCAGAGGGGTGCGAGGCCTCAGCCCTCCCCTCGGCAGGCAGGGAGCTGGCAGTGGCTCTAAGGGGGCTCTCGCTGCCTCCCGGGCCGTCCGACGTACGGAGTGCTTGAAGGCGGCACGTGCCTCAGGCGCTAGGAAGTGCTGAGGAAGGGGGACCTCCGGAGGATGCCGTGAGGGGGAAGGACAGGACGGGGAAGGGCAATAGAGGGTGCAAAGCCTCATGTGGCCACTGCCGCATGGGCGGGACATAGCTTCCGTCCCGTGGGGACACAGAACAAGACGACATGGAGGGGGATGGGGAACGTGACAAGGCTCACTCGGTTCTTTACTCACAGATGCAGGCTTATGCCCCTGGGCTCCACGGAGGGCCCCAACACAGGGACCGCTAATCCCCACCTTCCTCACCTTCGTCCTCTTCAGCTCTGTCTGGATACCGTTGTCCATGATCTTGACAGTGATCTGACCGTCTGACACCTCGGGCCGCAAGAAGGGGGGTCTCACCAGCACCGTCTGCTCAGCCTTCGGGCGCCCGAGGTACCTAGGGAGAGGGGTCGGAGGAAGGTCAAGTCCTGGAGCTTGGGATGGGGCAGTTTGCCCGGGCGTTGCAGGGCAGGGGGGGCACCGCCGAGCCGTGCCAGGCTCACCTGGGGGCCGGGGAGCTGCAGAGGACCCGGCTGACGTTCTTACAGCAACCGTTGGTGAAGGGGTTGACACCACCGCGGAACTTGCCCGTCACCTGCGGGATGAGGAGCACTGCAGCGTACCGCGGCAGGCAGGGACCTGGGGAGGTCTCCAGTCCAGCCAGCCAGTTCAGGTTGCTCAGGGTTTGTCCAGCTCACTCATGACAATCTCCAAAGACAGAGATACTTGGAGATACTCCCCCTTTTCCAGGTCTCCATTCCAGTGTTGAACTACCCTCGAAGGGGAAAAGTCCCTCCCTCATGTCTAACTAGAAGTGGCCTTGTTTCAAGTTGTGCCGTTGCCTCTTGCCCTCCCGAGAAGAGCCTGGCTCCATCCTCTCCACAGCCACCCCTAACAGCAGCAGCAAAGATCCCCCGTCTCCAGGCTGCAGATAAGGTGCTCTCAGCCCCCCCTCAGAGACCTCTTGTGCACTAGCCCCTCAACCGGCTCAGTGGCCTTCCCTTGCCTCAGTCCAGCCTGTCCATGTCTGTCTCGTCCCAGGGAGCCCCATAACGTACCCAGATGTGGCCTGGCAGGGGTGAGCAGCCCTGCACCAGCCCCACAGGCATACCTGTTCGTTGGTAGTACGGCCCCTCGCCACGAGCACCACGTGGAACCCTGTAAGGCCAGCGACGGGAATGAAGAATAAGCCGGCCACGCACATCACCACCATACTATCAGCAGATAGCTAAGGAATAGCCGCGGCCCTGCTCCACAGCACGCTGTCCCCAGCCCCACCAACGCCCTCCCCGCCTTGGCCCCGCTCCTGCCGCCTCGCAGAGGATACGTGACCGCCATGCGGACGCCGGAGAGCTCCTCCACCTGGTAGAGCACGTAGAGCAGGCCGAAGCCAAACACCCCCATGATGTGCGTGGTGAGCGACAGCAAGAAGAGGAAGAAGTAACGGTAATTGCGCCGCCCGATGCAGTTGTTGACCCAGGGGCAGTGATGRTCAAACTCCTGTCGGCGGGGAGAAGACACAGTGAGGGCTTGGCTGCCAGGGCTCCCTCCCTGCACTGTGTATGAAACTCTACGTGGAAATGAAGAGGCATTGAGACCTGGCGGTTCCTCACCTCCACACAGTTGTCGCAGACGCTGCAGTGGGAGCAGCGTGGCGGCCGGTAGAAGCGGCAGGTCGCACACCATTTCATGCGCACCTGAATGCCCTTGATCTCCACCGTCTTGTAGAGCGGAGCTCGGAAGTCGTCCTCCTTGTCCTCGTCCTCCTCAGCTGACGGGGAAACCCCAGCACAGCCACGTGTCAGGGYGTGGGGGAAGGCAACGCCAGGGCCCAGCCAGCCTCCTGCCCATCCTGATGCTGGGCATCGCCCTCCTCTGTCACCAGGCCCATCTCACCTGGCACAGGGACCAGCCAGGGACCCCCAAATACAGGTAGAGGTGGGGGGGCTCTCYCAGGCCCTGCCCCGAAACCACGACACCCGCCTGAGCCCCCGGTACCCGATACGGGGTGCCTGGATTTACGCTGCTTCCGCCACCTGGTCCTACAGGCTGGTGCTGAACCCAGAGCTACCGTCCCCATAGCGTGTGTCACCACCCGATCCCACCCCGGGCACGGATCTTTCCTCAAGCCCTTTGGGATCAGGTAATCCTCTTTACCTCGGAGGAAGGGTGGAAGGAGGTAGCTCTATCCGAGACACTTCCCAAGCAGAGCCAGACTCACCTCGCGGGAATATGCCTGGGTCCATGAAGGTGGCCATACTGAAGTTGGCCAGCACGAAGAGGAAGACGACGGCATTGTAGACGGGAATGACTGGGGAGATGTACAGGCTGAGCCCTGGGCAYCTGCAGGCACAAAAGCAGTGAGACCTCCAGGCCCTGTCCCACCGGTCACTCCTCCGGTGCTTCCCGCTGCCCCTCGCATCACCTCCCCRCTGGCCCCGCTCCCGCAGAGCCCCAGGCAGGCGTCACCGAGCTCCGACAGTGCCCTTGGAGCAAGCGAGGCCCGAGCGGGCGCCAACCGCCCCCGCCGAGCCCCCCAGCCGGCCCGGGAAGCCATTCGTGCTGTGCTCGGTGGCGGCCTGGCTGGGAAGTCCCCGTTCCTCGGGCTGCATTTCTAGGCTCCTGCCCCAGCAGGCAGCTGGGGAGGTTCCCTGCCGTCAGCTCTTCCTTTCGCTCTCACCCAGTGCCCTCCACACCCAAACTGGAGCCGCATCCAGACCATCCTGACCTAGGGTGTGTTCAGCCACCCTCCACAGACCAGCCTGCCCCCCAGCCCCAGGGAGCACCCGCGGGGGGCTGGTGCGGGAAGCGCCCCAGTAAATCACCGCAGAGCAAAACCACCGCTCGCCTCTTGCGCCCACAGCCCCACGGGTGCTGCCAGCGCAGGACCCCGCGGCCACGGGCAGCGACCGCAGGCGGTAGCGAGCACGGGGTGAGTCATGACGGCACGGGGGACGCTCGGGAGGGATCCAGCCGCAAGGCACCCGAGCGTCACCCTCCCTGCGTCACACCAGTGAGCACGGGGCAGAGGGGACTCGGCCAGGGGATGCAAAACCAGCAGCAGCTCCAGTGCCTCCAGCGCTGCTCCCGCTCCTCACACCCCGGAGCTGGAGCCCAGCCTAGAGACAACTCCGGTGGCACGTGGGGACCCCACCACTGCGCCAGCCTGGCCCGGCCAGCACCCAGCTCCTCCGTGGGCCTGGCTCCTGTGGGAGCACAGCGAGGGAATCACCACCATCCCCCCCGCCCCGGGCACGGGGCACAGGCTCAGGGCAGTGGGCTTCCCCCTCAGAGGCGCCAGCCTAATACCCTAATCTGCTTTGCTGCTGGGAGTTTAATCCTGCAGATCTAGGACAGCATCTGTCCCTCTCTTCCCCCGCTGCGATAAGCGCAGATGGATTGAGGCAGCAGGAGCAGAGAGGGGCAGGCCGTGGGACTCGGCGGGCAGGGTGACATATGGTGCCAGCGCCGTAATCCCCCGCGGCCCCCCAGCAGGTAGAGGTGAAGGGGCAGGCGCGGGTCCCGTCCGCTCCTCCACCACCCCCCACTGTGCCTCAGACGGGGACGGGTCCCACCGCTGGCGAGGCAGCCCCTGTCCTTGTCACAGCAGCCCTGGGAGCCCCGGCGAGGCTCCAACTGGGAAAGCACCTTTGATCCAGGGCTCTGCCCCAGCTCAGCCCAGTCCAGGGCTGGCAGGCCCCTGAGTGAGGGCGGGGGGCCCCTCCCGTGTGGGGCAGCGGGTGAGGGGACGGGGACGGTGCCAGGCGGAGGGCTGCCTCCAGGTGAGCGGCGGGCGGGAGGCAGGACGGGCCCGGGCCGGAGGAGCGGGCAGACCTGCCTTGGCACCTACCCGGCAGCGGAGGAGGGAGAGGCGGGCAGGCGCACCCAGGCACGGCACGGCTCCATGCCCTGGCCCTCCCCTGCACCCCGGGAGGGTGGGAAGCAGCAGCAGGACCTGCCCTCCGCGGGCCGAGGACAAGGCAGTCCCCGTCCAGGCACAGAAGAGGGCAAGAGGAGAGCGGGAGGGCAAACCCTCTCAACTTTACAAGGCACCCGGCTAGCAGGAGCGCGCCGGGAGCCAAGCCGTGCTCCGCCGACCACCACGCTCCCCCTCCTCTCCCAACACAGGGCCTGGCGGCAGCACCTCCAGGGCCCGGCCCCGCGCACCAGGCCAGGGCTGCACCTGCAAACTGTCTTCTCCAAAACCTCTTCCACAGCCCCCCAGTTCCTCCGTGCTGCGCGGGAGCCCCCGAGCGCCTCGCCGGGGTGGGAGCCTTGCCCTCCCGGGCACCTTGGGCGATGCCTCCCCACCTCYGCGTATCTGGGGCAGCATCTCTGGCGTTCCACCCAGAGCTCTCCTCCGGGGCGGGGAGCGGCTCCTCACAGCCCGCACGGCACCAGCCCTGCCGGCTCTGCCTCCCGGGGCAGCCGGCCCGGCCGCCTCCTTTGGAAGCCAGCCAGGCGGGTTCTCCGCAGAGCAGCTGGGACGGGACGGCGAGGAGGAGCCCTCTCCGATCTGCGCCCCGAAACCCTCAGAGAGCAGCTCCGGGGAGGCACGGGACGTACGTGACACTGTGAGGCCAAGACCTGAGCAAGGGAAGAACACAYCAGCCGCGTCGAGCCCAGCTGGCCCAGTACGACCGGCATTGCTGGGAGCTGCCACGGGACTGGAAGCCACGCCAGGAGCAAGGAGCTCACACCTCGCCCAGCCTCCCCTTCCCCTCCGACGGGCGGGCTGTGCCCAGGGAGAGGGCTCGTCCCACCCACCCCCAGCCGCTGCCGGGGCTGCCCCCGGCCACCCACCAGAACAGCACGGGCCAGAAGTGTTCAAGTGGTTTAAGCGGCTTGCAGAAAACGAAGGCGAGAAAGTCTCCCAGTTTCGCAGAGGGGAAACTGGTATTTGTGGTGGGGCAGGCTGGCAAGGCAGGGAGCTGGCAGCTGCCGGGCCCTCGCCCAGCAGCCAAAGGAGAGCCGGGCAAGGGGCAAACGGCCCATTCCCTGCCGCTCCCAGGGCCGGGGGCCTTGCCGGCGGTGTGGTTTCAAGGAGACGGGTGGCTTCGTTAGCCCCATCTCTCTTCATCACCACTGCTGTCCTGGTCTTCAAGAGACCCGACGGGGCTGCCCTCGTGGTGCGGCACCCCCTTTGGAGGGGTGTTTGCCCTCCTGCCCTGGGCACCGGACACAGTGCCAAGGGGAAGGTGGCCACTCATAACGTCACTTTGCCCCAAGGAAGGGCAGAGCCAAGCACCGCACATCGCTGAGCCAAGCACCCCAACTCGAGAGGAACCTCTCCGGCTCTGCTCTGGGCCGAGCTGCAGAGGTAAGAGGGGCAGCGGAGAAACTGCCGGACGAAGAGGGCAGGGAGCTCAGATGAGCCCTAAAGGTAGGAAAAGCCCTTCCAGAAACCCCAAGCAAGGAGCTCCTCTCTCTAGGAAGGCAAAGCCCAGCCCAAATCTTGCTTGAAAGGGATGGAGGGGAGCCAGGGCGACCCACTGCACACCCGCCGTCCCTGCACAAGGGAAATGCCAACAGCAAGGCTGAGCCAAACACGCAGCCCAGATCCTCGAAAGACAGACCCTGGCAAGGCAGGGGAAAGGCTGAGCTGCCCCAGCGAAGGCTGGTGCGGAGGAAAAGCTCTGGGGCAGGCAGAGAGGGAAGGACTGGCCTTCCAGGGGGAAGGGAATACCTCTCTCATCATCTCCGGCACCGTCTGGGCAGCGAGCGCTTCCCAGGAGGGAGAAGGACAGCAGCCAGCTGGTCCCCGACCCTTTAGCTAAGGGAACACCAGCAGACTCACCTTGGCACTGAGGAGGATGCAGCCACAGCTTTAAAAAGGTGACCAGTGATGCCAGTGGATCGAACGGACATCGACCCGCCCGTCAGTCCAGCTCTGCTCTGGGGGCTGCGTGTTCAGCTGCAGACGGAGCAGAGGGCTCGCTGCAGCGCGTCCTCCAAACCCAGCCTCCGGTCGCCATTTTGGACGGCCATGAACCCT
Source organism: Oceanodroma leucorhoa (assembly GCA_030449065.1). Lineage (NCBI taxonomy): Eukaryota > Metazoa > Chordata > Aves > Procellariiformes > Oceanodroma > Oceanodroma leucorhoa. The sequence continues at coordinate 133,293 of JASVER010000159.1, forward strand.
AGGGCAGGACCCTGATTACTCTGGGAGCCAACCTGCCAGCCAGACTCCACGGACGGATGAAAGATTGAACTTCAGCCTTCAGAAAGGAGAACTGATTGGGGAAGCTGGTGAGGTGCCTCGGGGCCAGCTCACAACCCCTGTCCTTATCAGGTCTTGCCAGCCGCATGCAACTGGACAGGCAAGCTGCCAGGGGCTGCTCCGCACGGAGCGAACTTTACACCCCGAACCACCAGCTGGGGATGCAAAGCCACCCCAAGGTGGGATTTCACAGGCCAGGGCAAGCAGAACACCCTCCCCGGGGACCACGAGGACCGCAGCTGACGAGGGTAGCCTCAGGTTGAGCACTTCTGGGTCGCAAGCACAACGCCGGGAGTCTCCTCCCGGCCCTCCCAAGCACGGCAGCCCACTGCCTGCCACCCTCCCCGCTCTCTCCGTGCTCAAAGACCCCACCACACCACAGGAGGGAAGCAGGAATCCTCCCAATACACAGACCGTACGTTACTCGAACCAAACCACCCGCTGGCATCCGTACTCGTGGCCTCAAACACAGGGGAGTCGCCTCCCCGAGACCAACCCCACCCCACCGGAGGGAACACGGTCCTCTGCAGCGCAGGGAGCAAAGGTGGCTGCTGATCCCCGAGGGGAAACCTCGTTATCGGAAGCACCGACGTGTTCCTGCCTTTTGCTCTCCCAGACGGAGAGCACGGGGCTGCAGACCCTGCCTYGGCACCGGGAGCAGCCGGGGAGCACAGGCTGCGGCTCCGCAGGGGAGGAGGGAGGCTGCTCGCCATCGTGGCCACGCAGGTCCCAGAGAACTTGTCAAGTTCCCTCTCCAGATCGGGATGCGAAGCACGCCCATCGCTAGAAGAACTGTCGAGACTTGTCTCTGGCAGCACATAAGAGAAATCGGGGAACCTCGGGCAAACTGAGTCACGTAGGGATCCGAGACGGGCTTTTTGCCACTAGTCACACCAGGAGAAGCCCGTCACTCCCCGGCCTGGCTTCTCCTCCCCTCCACAGGCTCCGAGCCACCCTGCGGCCCCTCGTCCCCTGCCCTCTCCCAGAAGAAAGCCGTCCCCGAGGACGCGTTCCCCACCCTGCCTGCACCCCTGGACTCCGACCCGCCGCCAAACGAGGGGGGGGCCGGCGCCGTGCCAGGCCGTGCTCACCCCGCCGACCCGCTGCCGGAGGGCTGGACTCTCCAGCTCTCTCGAAGGCCCTGCTGCAAATGCAGCCCCTGCTCACTGCAATGGTCACACGAGTTCGGGTCCGACCAGGAGCGTGCGTGCCACCGTGTGCCAGAGGCACCGCCGGCTCCAGGGACCGCCGCATCCAACCCCGGCGTCCCCGCCCTCGTGCCTCCTTTCTCTCTCCTCCACCAATGCTGGCAGAGGCACGAGCTCCTTTCCCAAAGGGGTGCAGCTCCCTTGCAGCCTTCCCAGCCGCGAGGACGGGGGGAAAAGTYGGGGTCGGAGGTTTTACAGACAGATTCACCTAATTGCAAGAAACAGTTTATACTTTGCAGGCTTTTACACAGCCCCAAAAGCCACGCTGAGCCGTGGCAAACAGAAGGACTGACGGCACGCTCTCCCGAGAGCCCCTGCCAAGGGCAGCGGGGAGGTGCTCCCTGCCTTCAAAGGGGAAGGAGAGGCTGAGCACCGACCGCGCGAGGAGCAGGGACCAGCCTAGGCCAGGGGGAGATGCAGGAACGGACAAACTGACCCCAGAGGGGAATTTCAGTGCTAAAGCAGCTCCTGTTTGAGACCTCAGCAAGTCAGAGACCCCCACTCCTTCCAGAGGGAGGGCAGGAATGTCCCTTCTTCCCACTGCCCGCTGCCTCCAGCACAATCGGCCTCAGCTCATTTCAACTGCCACGTGTTCTGCAGCATCTCCTAATTAAATTAATCAATTAAATAGAGTTCTTGGCCCAGAGATATAAATCCTGGGCCAGTGTGGGTGGACCAAAAGGCATCCGGTGGATACGCTAGAAATAACACAATTGGAGCCTTTCAAGAGAGCCGTGCCGAGCCCTGGCTGCTCTCTGCCTGGGAGAGGGCCCTGTGGGAGGTGTCCCAGAGCCCCCCCACCTCACAACTTCCACTTCACTTCCCAAAGCGTGAGCTTTGTGTCTGGCGCTGACAGCGTAACCCTCCCGAGTGGGTCTGACAGTACGCCAGACGCGGCCAGAGCTGCGGAGGGGGCCTGCTGCCGCGTCAGGCGCCGGCCGGCCTCGAGCACGGCCAGGCAGCGGGCTCGCAGCCGCCTCGCCCGCCTTTCGCCAGGCGGGGAAGAGGGGCACAGCGATCCACAGGGAACCGATCCCACGGTTCTTGTGCAGGGGTTCTGTGCGTCCCTTCCATCCCTCTCCAGCAGCCAGGCGGAAACTGCCCCAAGAGAACTGTAACGCCGGGGAGTAATGCAATTCCCTCCCTGCCGAATAACCCGTGTAAAAGCTTGCTGCACTTTGCCGCTCTGCTTGAGATTTAATTCGATGTTTTAAAGTAGGTTAAATAACATCCACTGACCTACAATTAAAGCGACCCTGCCCAGGTGTTCCTGCTCTGAACAAACCTGTTCCGCGGCACCGGCGCCTGCTCCCGGCAATGCCTCGCACCACGCCGCTCGCTGATAAGCGGCTGCTATCGGCTGCTGCGATAGCTCACAGCCAGGTACTGCGGACTTGGCCGCAGCAGCAAGGACTGGGTTTGGGGGGGTCGGGCTGCCCTGCTATTCCCCCCCAAAGCGCAGTGTACAGCTCCCCGTGACAAAGCAGAGGCACGCCTGTCCCTCCAAGTCACAGTGTGTCACGCAAAGCTGCTCAGAGGACGTCGCCCGCTCCCTCCTCTTCTCCTTCATCCCCCTGAAGCGGTAGCATAGAGCCAGCGACTTYCTGCAAGCGTCTGACAGCCCAAAGCAGCAAAACCTCCAGCCCCAGAGCTGCCAGCAAGGCCAGGCTGACAGAGGTTCAGCGTCCGGGCAGGGGGACGGCTGCACGCTGCTGAGCGATGCCACCAGCTGCCTCCCGTCGCTGGAAGGAGTAAATCAAACCGGCTCTGTCCTTTAGTCCTCGGATTACTCTTTTATTGCCCGCTTGTTGCCAGGCGTTAAAGCTGCAGTGACCTTCCAGCCACGGATGGCTCCATCCCAGGGAGCGGCAGCACCCATCACGTCCGGCCCTTCTGCCTCCGAGGAGGAGCTGCCTCCCGCGGCCCCGGCTGATCCCCACGGCCCCGCCAGCCCAGCCCCAGCAGGAAAACCCCTCTGCGGGGAAAGCTCTCGCCGAGGTGCCCGCAAGAGCAAGTCACCCCAGGGAGCGGGAGGGGGTCCCCGGGAGCAGGGGGTGCACCTCCCTCTCCGCCCGGCCAGGACCCTGCCGCGAGCAGCTGGCAGYGAAGGGAAAGTTAAGCAGGGAGGGAAAAGAGAGCTGGGCTGATCTCCTGCGCCCTGGGGAGGGCTGGAAGGACAGAGCGCACCCAAGGGCCGTGGGCCGCCCGCCTTCAGACCCGCTGCCGTGCTGGGGCAGGAGGAGGAGTAAGGGATGGACAGGAGGAGAGGAGGGATGGAGGGAGGCAGGAGGGGGCAAAGCAGAGCCGAGGGCAGCTGGCTGGCCGGAGGGAGCCGCCCAACAGGTCTGAGGGAACGCAGGCAGCAGTCGCCCACCGCCCGCAGTCGCCCACCGCCCGGGACAGCGGCTGCCCGCACCCTCAGGCCAGCAGCCGGCACGCTCCGGACTGCCCTAACAATCCCAAACCCTTTGCACGGAGCCACCATCAAGCCCTCCGAGGTGCGAGCGCAAAGAAACACCTGTCTGATCTACAGATCTCCCTGCTGCCCGCCCAGAACACATCCCCTCTCGGACCCCGATCCAGGAAGGCCGGGTAGCCAGTCCCGGTTGCTGTGCTCCAGCACTCCTGCCCAGCACACGCGCGCCTCGGTGCCAGCCCAGCCGCGGCTGCTTGAGCGGGGAGCACAGGCAGCTCCCCGCCGGGCTCAGCCACAGCACAGCAGCTCGGCAGCCTCCCCGCCTGCCGCCAACCCAGAACCGGCTCAGCTCGGCCCCGAGCGAGTGCCAACAAGCTGTTTGTCACCCAGGAGGGGAAAATGTTAACGTGAGCTGCAGCTCTACCCCACTCCCAGCCCAGGGAGATCCCTACGGTATGGTCTGGCCCTCTCCAGCAAATGGTACCATTTTACACCCTGGCTTCTCCCATCGGCTCCGAGGCCAACACAGGCGCCTGCCTCGGGCCTCAGTGACCCGTCGGCAGGCCATCTCCTTCGGGTCCTCTCCAGAGACACCAAGCCCTTGTTTCCTCAGGGCAAGGCTGACATCAACGGCAGTGAGAGATCCACACAGGGGTCAGAGTACTTCTCCTTGAACTTTCCTTTGTGGCTCACAAATCAGTTACGAAACTCTAAAAATAACACGGAGCCCGCCCCAGTCCACCAAACCACTTCACTTAGCTCCAAAGGAGAAAATTATCTATGCCATTTTCCACGTACAGGTCACAAACTAACTCCCAGCCCGGCTGATTTGCGAGAATTGCCAGCGAGACCAGCGAGTTGTGCAAGCACCCGAAGACAGGAGAGGAGCKGCTGCCAGGGACTGGAGCCGAGTGGTGGCAAGGTGCCTCGCTGGGATCCACTGTGCCCCGCTTCCTCTGGCTCACCTCATGGGGACACCGAGTTAGATGGGTCCAGCTGAGGCTGAATTGCTCTGATGGACTGCAGGGCTACTCCATCGTCCACTCTTCAGCACCCAGAGCACAACATCCCCCCTTTCATCCAGCAAGAAGTCACAGCTCCTCTCCCAGATAACCCCTGTGCGGTCTCTGCCCCCCAACCTCACGGCACCGCACGGAGTGGGCTGGCTCCCCAGGTCTCCCTTCACCCTCCCCACTCTTTGCTGAGTAGCTGGGACTCACGTGAAGGCAAAGAAGAGGGTGGTGGCTCCCACTAGGAAGATGGCAGCAGCTGAGACCGGGACGTACTTGCTGGGTTTGAACCTCTTTCCAGATGCTGCTGGCATGTTGGAGCTGTGGTGGGGGATCCGCCCTGCAGCATAGCCCAGGCCCAGCGGGAGTCAGAGCAAGACGAGAAGGGGAGGGGAGAGGGATGGGGGCAAACCGCTACCCAGCCTCCGTGCTTGCTCCCAGGGCGAGCTCTGACCGGAGCGGACAGTCCGGAGAAGTCCACGGCGGTCCTGGAGCGCAAGGCCCAGGAGAGGAGTCCACACTACGCTCTGCCCCGCAAGAGTTCGCGGGCRCAGGGAAGGAGGTTTAAAAACATTAAAAATTCAGAACAGAGAATGGCATTTGGATTTAAAACGGCCGTTGGGGCAGGAATGCCGAGAGCCCTTACAAGCTTCCCTCAGTCGGGCAACAGCCTGCAGAAAGCAGGTCCCCCCACGGCTGACACCGGCAACCAGGCTCCAAGGGGAAGGGAATCCTTCCAGGCTCGGGCACGGGGACGCGTGCGACGTGCAAGGTGAGGAGCTGGGCACACCTTCCCACCCAGCGAGCACCCTGGGAAAGAGCAAGATATCAGTAAACTTCTTGCAGAAAAGCCACTCCAGGAGTTTCAAGGAAGCCACTTCTCCTTTTTAATCTGCCCTCTGATACACTGCAGCCCCCTCTGGTTGCTGCACGGCAGGAGGGGGTTGTCTTGCAAGCAATCTGCCCAGCTTCCTCACAGCACTGCTGTGCCGCCGCCTCCTCCTCCTCCTCCTCCCCCTCGCTGGAGGGGGTCACACAAACACTCTCCCTGATTTCACCAGGATCCGGGACTGGCTGGCTGGCAGGGGCCGTTTAATTTTATTTATTTCTCTCTTGACTGTTAAAGCTGAGGAACAGCTGGTGCAAGGTTGAGCTGTAAATCCTTTCTTTGCAAGGGGGGCGGGAGGGGAAGGTCCAGCGGATTGTGTGTTTTCGTCCTCTTCCTACTTGTTCCTTTCTCCTGACCCCCCAGGCCTTTCCACGGGCTTAGTATCCACTCGGTGGTTGGGAATCGACAGGAATTTCATTAAATCTTTTCTGCGGCAACCATTTCCAAGCAGCGCAGGGTAGGTTAATGGAGGGATCTGGAGGGGAGCTTTCAGGGAGCGCTTTTACAACCCCAGAAGACAACTGATGGTGAAAGCGGTGCTGAATAGGTCTGTCTCACCCATGGCCCGAGTGGTGTGGGGGAAGATCTCAGTTTGTTCCAAACTGCTCCATTTTTTCCTCCCCTTTCTTCACTAAAATTCTTCTTCATCAATCCATTCGTCTTTTAAAAAAACTACATAAAATCATTAAAACTTGACATCTGGCATGCCACACCTCACCTAGGGGGGGAAAAAGAAAAAATTAACAAGGCAAGAGAAGAGACACAGTCATGTAAAAATACTCACTAAAATAACAGCGGGCACCCCAGGACACAGAGCAGGCGTTTAGTGGAAGATGGAAACAGCGCCTGGTAGATTTAAAACCCTGTTGGCAAATCCCAATCAGCAAGATGCCGATCTCCAAGCCCAGCTCTGACACAGACTGACACCGTAGCCCCAGGCCTATCACCTAACGTCAGCGTCCCTTTCCACATCTGCAAAACGGAGTAATGACCACCCGCGGAGGCTGTGATTAGCCAAGGGAGCCTGGCTGCAGCCTGCTGTCGCCCTTCCCACCCCAAGGCCCTGCGGCATTTGCTGCAGAGAAAGCCGAGCCACCTAACCCTCCTGAGGCCGCCTGAGAAATCCATGCTGAGCCCCGAATAAGATGAGGGACCCTACGACTTCTTGCCCAATGGCTTTCTGCAGGTATAGCTCGAGTCCGAATGCTAGAGAACGCCTGCTCCCTTGAGGTGAAGGGGCTGATCAGAGGCTCGGAGACTTAAGATGAGGGTGGAGACCGCGGGAGGAAGAGACAGCCAGGAATCTCATCCCCTTCCTTCCCCCTGGAGGGTAGGAGACAGGAGAGGCAGTCCCTTGACCGGAGGAGGTACTTGTAGCTCCGGACGAAGGAGAGCTGGGTTCCCACTAGGTAGCCCTGACTGCTTTAGGGTGCCCTTGGGAATGTTCCACCCTTGGCTTATCATGAGGACACAGGAAGGAGCGCCACGGAAAATACGGAAAACCAAACCTTTCTGGAAATGGAAGCAGGAGGCAGCAAACTGCCCCAAACTCCAAACACCCAAGAGCCTGCCACAGCCCAGGGACGAGCTAGACACCGATTATATTGCACCGATTATTATTGCTACAGCAACCGCTCCTCGAYTTGTCACCCCTTCTCTACTTCGCTGCCTCCTTGTTTCGTCGCGAGGCCTCCCTTGCACTGCAGGTCCAAGTACAGCACCCTAACGACTCGTTTGTTTTCTCCTTCCAGTTTTCTCCTCTTCCGCCTCTCAAAGTTTTTTTCTTTGGGGTGGACAGGAAAATATCTACTGCTGACTAAACACTCGTCAAGGTTGAGAGAACTGCGGCACAAAATTAAAGGTTCATTTAATGACAAGAATATATTACAATTAAATCAGTTCAGTCACAAAACGAGGCGTCAGTCACTTTGGCTGACTAATGAAGAAACCGCTCCCGCTGCAGAGCAGCTCTTCCTTTGCAGAAACGAAGCTCAACTTCTCGCATCAGGTTTTTTTGCCCTTGTGTCGGAGAGGAAACGCTGGACTGATGCTTGTGAGCCGGCTGGGGAAAGCTCCGGTTTCACCTGGTAGCAGTGCTCGACCGAGGTGAGTTTAAGAATAAGACCAGAGAAAACAGTTGTTTTCCCCAGCAGGCACAGAGCTCCCTGGAGAGCAGCAGCTCCCCGGCCTTGCTCTACCCCCACAAATCCAATGCTGAGCTTTGACGAGAGGCGAGCACAAGCCCCGACACACAGGGTTCGGGAAAAACCCGACACCTCACAAAGATGGGCCCTGCCGTACCATCACCCAGGGAGGGAAGCACTCGTCATCTGAGCTAGCTGCTGCTGCGATACAGGCGGCCAGCAATTCTAGGGATAGGTTACTCGGAAGTTTAAAGATGACATCACTGCTAATTACTTTAGCAGAAGCAATCTGCTAACACGCTCCTCTGCTGTAACAGAACACCCCAGCCCTTTGAAAGGCTTTGCCATGAAAACAAAGCCACACCTCGAACTCAAACAGATACTGCCAAATTGGAGTTTTCTTCCTCTGACATTCCTCCTCCAAAGATCTTCTCCACCCCTTTCCCTGCACAGCGCAATCAGCGCGCTCCTCAGTCAGGGCGAGGTGCTTCCCCCAAAGGTTGCCCCTGAAGTCCGAGCGACCCCCTGAGCAGGTCCTGCTGGGTTCTGCCTCGGCTGTTCCACCTGAAGATGGGGGCACGAATTCAAGTGCTCCAGCCCTTCGCACAGGGTGCTCTGGCACGCTGTGCCTTTGCGAAGGTCTGTGTGCCAGCTCAGCTCAGCACAGAAACGAACACCAGGCAGCGCAGGAGCAAGCTCCTCATCAAATGAAGAATGCACGAGTCGAGATAATTGCTCATGGGACAGTCTACCTGAACAAGCACAACGTGTGTGGGAGAAATCCCAAGCGCTGTCATTAGTGACACCCAAGCGAGATGCAACACAAATATAATCCCCGGCTCCTTGCTGCCTTCGCCCAAGAGTAACTCCACAACTCATCAAACCTACAAAAGGCTGCTGAGCCCATCCTGCCCGGCTCCCAGAGCCGCCACGCAGCTCAGAGACTCCCTCCCCGAGCCCCGTGGCGTGCCGAGCCCCTCCAGAGCCCGTCAGCCCCAGCCCTGCTGCAGAGGCCACCCAAGCCCGCCGCCCTCCGAGCGCCTGAGCCGAGGGCGGGAAGCCGAGGCCAGAACGCCCGTGTGCCCAGACCGTGAGGAAACAGGTCCCATCCTCCCACAGGTGGGAATATCCAGGTTGCTGAAGCCATCGYGGGTGCAGCACGGTGCGGCGTGCTGGGATCTCTGCCGTGCAATCTTCAAGGTATCTTCTTTTCTTTTCTTTGGGCTAAACTGTGTGGCTTACCTCACCCTGACTATCCTTGCCATTTTCCCTGGTGTTCAGGAGAAACACAAGCAAAATCCACCCTGACTTCCCACCAGTTATGCTGATTCAGGCTGTGTTCACACTGATTCTCCCAAATTCGCGCTTTCTTCCCTAGCCTTCTCCTTCTGCAGCCCTGCAACCTGTCCACCTCCGGTCTCTCAATCCCCCCGTTCCCTCTACCTTCTTCCCAAACCCTGTGTCTCTCTGGTCACTTTGCTCCTTCCACAAAGGCCACTCACAGACTTCCCTGCTCGGAACAGTCCCCAGCTTGGCTTGCTTACCTGAGGCATACACAAGGCTCTGCTCCTGCCTCCAATTCCTCTCCCTCTGCCACTTCCAGCCCAGCAACTCCTCCTTTCCAGCTTCTCTGGACCTGCCCTCAACTCAGCCCTACTCCTTCCTCCCCCAATCAAACTCTACCGAGCGTGTGTGTCACCGGTGACTCCCCTTTCCCTTTCCCTTGGGATTTCCACCTGGTTTTCCAATCCTAGCACCCCCTTTTCAGGGTATTTTTCCGGCTCTGCTCTGCTCAGCCACCTCCAGCGCACTCTTCCCCAGTCTCAAGGGTTTCCCTTCACTCATACGAGGGGCTGCTTCTATTTCCCCTCAGCTCCATTTCTGGGGACTTCCTTTAATTTTCAATTCCTTCCCTCAGGACATTTGCAAGTGCAGATGCTGCCACCTTCCATTTCTTTCAGTCCCAGTCTCCTTTTCTTCGGTTAAAGCCCTGTAATTTCCTCTTCTTCCAGCACTTGCTTCTTGAAGCCCTGCGCTCCTCCTTTCCTTCCTAACGCACTTTCCACCCTGCTTTACTCAGTCTGCCACAAGCCCTCTTCTCACAGTCTTCTCTAGCAATCTACCCAGACGCAGCCGGAAGATTTGGGTGCTTTGTGGCTCAATCTTTCTGAAGCATCAGACAGGACACGAAAACATGCTTCACCAGGCTCTTCCCACCTTTGCTGGGTTGGGGAAAACACGTGTAACCAGCTCACAATGTTCCCTTCCTTATTTCAATCGCTGTCGATAGCCACTGCAGCTCCTCAACGTGCTCCTACCCCTGGAAGGAGGAAGCACGCACATCAACGTTACAAGCTTCCCTTTCATCACCGCCTGGGGACAGGAGCGTAATGGCACAGGGAGGAGAGAGTTCACTCTCAGTTACTGGTTCCTAAACGTGCGTCACTTCACTGGGATCCGCAGCTACTTACCGACCTACCCCAAACCAGCCGAGTTTCCATGGCGCAAGTCAAACAGACAAACAAGCCCTTCCACGTGAGGCACCTCCCAGACAGGGCTGATCCAGGATCGCACAAAGACAGGATGTGCTTTACCTGTTCCCGCTTTGTTTTGATTAACTACACCCGGGAGTTACGTGGAGAAGCCCGTTCCAGAGCTCGCTGCTGTCCTCAGTCTCGGCACCCCTGACCTCTCACCGCTGAGCCCACGCAAGAAGGCCAGCTCAAGATCAAGGACCCCCTTTTCTCCCTCCACATGCTCTTTCTGCTAATTTTAACCTCTCACAATCAGCTCTCACCTACCACTGAGATTTAAGACTCTCGAAATCAGCAGAGAGCGCAAAAGTGTTCTCAAACCTGCTGGCCAGGAACACTACTGAAGCGGACCAAAGGCCTCACGCTGCAGACCACCAACACGAGAATACCACTCCTCTCTGCCACCCTCCCCACCCACCAGCATGGAGAGTTACCCCTGAGAGGGGGAACAGGCTCCGGCCGGCACCCTCTGCCGCGGGGGTCCCTGCACTCACCCAGCCCGGACAGCGAGAAGTCAAAGGAGGATTTTTTTCAGCCCAGACAACAGGCCCGGACGTCGACTGCTGAGGTGCAGACTACAGTCGAAAAGGCAAAGCCGACAGCGTCAGACAGGGAAAGGCGTCACGGGGAAAGGCCAACACCGAGAGTCCCACCGCAACACGAAGCTCCGGGGTCTCCCCATAGAAGACGATTTTCTTATCGCCTGTACCACGGTAATACAGAATTCAGGCCTTACGGTGCTTAGCACTGTGCACAAATAGGAGTCCCTGCCTCAAAGAGATGATTTGGTAACACTTTCCTGCTTTTAATTCAAAAGGAAGATGCACAGCAACGCGTAACCGGGCACTTTTGCTCTGCAGGGAAGTTTGGAAACCTGGCCAGAATTAGGCTTCCACGGCCGTCCTCCGGGCTCCAGGTGAAATGGCCTACACCTCGCATAACTGCGTTTCTCCGCAGTTAGACCTACAGGTTTTTTAAGGAGGATACAGAAAATGGACAAATATTTTATTGCAGACAACAGCTAGAAGGCTCGCATCCACTCAGTTCTTATCCACTGGCCTGGCTTACACCAATTCCATCCTCCTTCCTCTGCCCGCCTCACTGGTTTACATGGGATTAGCCCCATTTTATGGACAAAGCAGGGAAGAACAACGTCTCATCCATCGCAGCTGTGTCTCTGTGCACCGCAGCGAGCGAGGAACAAATCCAGCCTCTTGCCACTGCGTTACGAAATGCAGCAGTCAGCGATGGAAACAACGGACACATTGATAGATGTGAACGTCCCCAAACAGGTCTCTCAAACAGGAGTTAAGGGTCTCCCATTGGGCCTTGTCAGCTCCACCTAATTACCACCTTCTCCGACTCCAGTCGGGGCTCGTACCTCAGAAACCAACAGGAATAAAGCGCTCTGCTAAAGGACAACTGCTGCCTCGACCGGAGGTAGCGAAGGTGTTAATTAGATTAAGCCCACTAAGATGATCTAAGATCAACTCTCCTCATTTTTATCTAGACAAGGCTCTAGTCGTATTTTATAACCCCCCAAAAAATGAGTAGCACCTAGTACAGAAAAGCCTGCTTCCCTAAACACCCAAATTCAGATCCGTGCAGATCCAAGGGAAACCGCTGCCCACGGAGTCACCAGGAAAGCGGCACGAGGAACGCAAGAGCAGCCGATCACCCCCCAAATCAGCGAGATGGGGGGGTGGAACTCCAGGGCTTTTACCTCATCTYGGGGACACGCGACCAAATACACCAAATACGCAATAATTTGGGAATTGCACACCTCATATTTAGAATTTGGGACTTCTGAGGAGAAGTCAGGTTGAACACCTGCCAGTGCAACCCATCACACTGCCAAAACCAGGGAGCACAACGCGGAAACACGCTTTGAGGAGGAAGTGCGCTTTGCACGCATGGGACAGACTCTGCGGCCAGAGAGCAGGGGTTTAACTTCTGGTCCTCGGCAGGCCACGAGAGTCACAGCGCATATGTTCAGACAGGAGGCTTTCAAAAAATGAAGTTATTAGGATTTTCTCAGAGGCACTGGGGCAGTGACGACAGTCCCAGGGACAGGAAAGCAAAGGTCCCCATGCGAAGGTTCCCCACTGCAGGCCACGGCCGTTCCACCCGCCCCGGCAGGAGGGAGCCGGGCTCTGCCTGGTGCTACCGGTCCCGGGAGCTGGGCTGCGGGGAACCAGAGGCGCCGAGGAGCAAAAGCAAGGCGTGCCGAGGCACAGGAGCGCGGCTGCAGTCTCCGCCTGCCTAGGGGGGTGTGCCGGACGCAGACCACCGCGGAAACGCGCCCCGTCCCGGCCTGCTCTCGGCCCCCTCGCACGCCCGAGCGGCCGCGGTGCTCAGGGCACCCCTCCCCGCCCAGCGCTGCACCGCCGCTCCCGCTGCCCACAGCTCGCCCCCGGCCCCGGGCAGCGCCCAGCCCTCCCGGCCCGGCCTCCCCGCCGGGAARGGCGCGGGGAAGGGGCCGGTGCTCGTGGGCCCAGCCGGAGGAGGGCATCGCGGCCGGGCAAAAGAAAACGGAGCGCGCGCCCGGGGGGACGCGGGCCGTCGGGCAGGCCCGGGCTACGGGAGGGGCGGCCGGGAGCCGGAAGGGGCGGCCGTGCGGCGCGGGGGCGCAGGCACCGCCACCGGGGACGCCCGAGGGGCGGCCGGAGGGACAGGCCGGCGGTGGTACTGGGGCTGAGCCCTCCCTCCGCGGGGCGGGCCGCGAAGGGGCCGGTCCCCGCCGCGGTGCCGGGGGCGGGCGGCCGAGCGGGAGGCTCGCCGCCGGGGCCCCCGGCGAGCACAGCGCGGGGAAAACCGGGGCCCGGCCCGAGCCGCGCACAG
>JASVER010000159.1:217879-231255 GCA_030449065.1 Oceanodroma leucorhoa
CCGGCCTGGGCCAGCGGGTACAGCAGCAGAGAGATGGAGACCCAGGACAGCAGGTTCAGCTCCAGCAGACCGACCTGGGATGACAAATACAGCACCAGGGGCATGGAGACCCGGGACGGTGGGTTCAGCCCCAGCAGGCCGGCCTGGGACGATGAGCACAGCACCAGGGACATGGAGACCCAGGACAGGGAGTTCAGCCCCAGCAGGCCGGCTCAGGCCAGCGAGTACAGCTCTGCAAATGCCGAAAAGGAAGAAAGAGAGTTTAGTCCTGGCCGGCTGAGCTGGGCTGGTGAACGCAGCATTGGCCAAACCGAGCTGGTCGATGCTTTTGGTGCCAGGAAAGACGACTTGCCTGGCTCCCGTGCCCCTGATCCCCCGGCCCAGGAGCCCGGCTGGGGCAGCACCGACCGGCAGGAGCGCGGTACCACCGGTAGCAGGGACTGGGCTGAAGAGCTTGGAGGAGCCGAGCGCCACAACCAATTTGGCATCATCGGGACAGAGCGGGTGCCAGACCCCTCCAGCGCCGGAGCGTCATCAGGTGGCTYGATGTCCTGGGCTGGTGGAAAGAGGGCCGGGGGCCTGCAGGAGCCCCTGGGAGACTGGCACAGGGATCTTTCCTTCGGCAGCTCGGATGCCACCAGCTGCGTGGGCGCTGGTGGTGCCGGCGGGGTCAGAGCGGGCCAGACGCCCTGGGATCAGGGCCTGGGCAGCCTGCCTGCCCCGGGCAGCTCTGCCCAGCCCCGGGAGGCTGGGCTGGAAGAGCCAGGCTGGAGCCAGCACCTCGACGCAGCTGGCTGGAGCGTGGAGCTGTGCGACGCCGAGGCCAAGCGCCGGGAGTGGGCTAGCGCATTCGGCGCCCGCTGTGCGGCCCGGAGCCGGGACTTTGGTGCTGGGGAGCGGAGCCCGGGAGATGACGCCAGCTCGGCAGACGGGTAAGGAGGGCGCTGGCAGTGGCAGCGTGACCCCGGGGAGGGATCCGTCCCCCTCGGGTGCCCGCGCCRTCCTGCGGCAGGGACTTCTGACTCCGCGGGCCTCGTGCTGGCGTCCTACCGTGCCTCACTCATAGCTGGGGCACCTACTGCCTCCGGTCCTCGGCTGCCAGGGCTTCTCCTCCCCAGCCTCCACATTTCCCTGTGTAGCCTCCGGCCCTGCAACTGGAGCGGGAACTTTTCGAGGGACTGGGTTTCAACTTGTCCCAGCAGGATCTGCCGTCTTGAGCCGATCCAGGAGGGGATGATGCCTTTGGGGCTTCTTGTGCCAGTCTCCCTCTGACATGGGGAGCTGGGCGCCAAGTTTGGGGGGTGTTGGTGTTCCCCCGGCTCCCTGAAAAAGCGGCAGAATTATCCCCATGCCCTTACCGCCTCACCAGGATGTGGGAACCCTGATTTCAGCCAACTTATGGAGCTGGGGATTCCCAAAACGGTAAATTCCCCCAAGCTGCCTGAAAATAAGGATCCCAGGAGGAGGGAAGTGAAAGCCCCACGGGCCTCGGGAGGGCCCCAGCCTGGTTGACCTGTGTGGGGCAGCGGGGACCCCTTACCCCTGCCTCGGGAGCTGTGCGGTTTCCTGCTGCCAGCGCCTTCCTGCACCCTGGGTGGCCCTGATCCTGCTCCTCCTCCTGCCCCTGGGGGCCCCTTGGTCACCTGGTGTCCCTCTGGCCACCTCCTGGTGGCTGGTGACCCCACTGGGGGGTCTGACCCCTTTCTCTGCCCCGAGGGGGAGAGTTGGCCTGAGTCCCCTATGAGTCTGCCAGCCTCCTTGCCTTCCCCAGACCCCAAATTCTGCCCCAGCCTTTGGGAAGGGGCTTTGGGGGAAMTTCCCAGAGGTGCCATCCCCTTGGTGTGACATCCTGGGGAAGGGGGGAGAGTCCTGGACACCTGGGTCCTGTCCTGACTTCATGGGAGCAGCGTTTGGCCCTCCCCCGTGCCTCAGTTTCCCCTGGAGGCTGAGGGAGGCGAGGTTCGGGGCAGGGGAAGGGCTTGTGTTAGCTGGAGCTGGAGGAACTCTGGGGTCTCATCTTGTCTCCCCGAGCAGAAGCATCCATCTCTCGGACCCCAGCCCACCGATGAGCGATGCTCCGGCTGACTCCCCAGCTGCGGAGTCCCCCCGGAGCGAGCCGCCCAGCCCCACCGAGGAGGAGAGGGACCTCCCGGAGCCAGCCGCTGCCCCGCGGAGCCCCAGGGCCTCCCCTCTGCTGCCGGAGGCTGCCGGCGGGACCCTGCCAGACACGGAGAGTGAAGAGGCCCCCTCGGACCACCCAGATGGGAATAGACCACGAAGCTGGGAGGAGAAGCGGCTCTTCCTGGGTGCCCCTCAGCCCGAGGGACCCACGGACCACGCCGGGCAGGAATTCACYTTCCTGGAGGTGAGTGGGGAGGGGGCAGCTTCCAGCCCCCTCCTACAGCCCTGGGGGTGCCCGGCTGTCACAGCGACGCTTGTCTGGGGGTCCTGTTCCTGTCCCCCTCTGGGGGTGGGGGCTTTACCCTCTGGCCCTAGCCTCCCTCGAGGGGCAGGCTGCAGATTCAGGACCCCCCTGTACCGTTGTGGGGGTCCGTGGGCCCGCTGGGTGGGTGGAGTGGGGGTCCCGGGGCTCGCCGGTGCTGGCACTGACCTGTCCCCGTGGCTCTGCAGGACACGGAGGTCCTGGACAGCAGCGTGTACCGCAGCAAGGCCAGCCTGGGCCGCAAGCGCAGGCACCGGGCTCCGGCCCTCCGCCCCGGGGCCGCCTCGGAAGAGGACAGCTGGATCTTCCGGGACTCCACAGGTGAGAGCCCGCGGGACGGTGACAACAGGAGAGGGACCGGGGGGCTGTCTGTCGGCAGCAGAGGTTCTCATGGCGACGCTGTCCCCCGTGTCCTACCTGCAGAGCCCCGTCCAGCCCGCCCAGCCGCGTCCTCTGACGAGGAGGCAGCGGAAGAACCCAAGAGCCGGCGGGTGCGAGCGTCATCGAGCAAGGGGGTCAAGGTGCCGCTCTTCCCCGGCCTCAACACGTCCGCCCTCAAGGTGGGGCCCGCCGGGACCCCCGCGAGTGGGGTGACGCCTCCAGGCCAGCTGGAACGGAGGGCTTAACGAGGGGGGGGAGGCTGGGGCAGGGTGGGCCTGGGGGTCGGCCAAAGGCAGGCAGCGCAGGGAGAGACGGGGAGGAGGCGGTGGGAGGATTTGGGAGCGGGCACAGCACCGTGTGCCAGCCTGACTTCACTCCTCCGCGCCCAGGCCAAGCTGAGGGGCCGAAACCGCTCGGCTGAGGAGGGGGCACCGCCGGGGGACAGCAAGGCAACCCCCCCCAAGGACGCCCACGTCCAGCGCTCCAAGTCCTGCAAGATCCCGGGCTTGAGTGGGAAGCCCCTGGCGCTGCCCCCCAAGCCGGAGAAGTCCTCAGGGTGAGTGTTGGGGGCACGGGACCCTCGTGGGGAGGTGAGTGCTGTGCCTCAGGGCTGGGTTTGGGGAGCAAGGGGGGCTTGGGGGGCGTGTGTGCAGGTTTGGGGACAGATGTGGCCGATGCTTTGGATGCGGGGAGGATGCTGCAGGGTGGGGAGGTGTTGGGGGGCTGTTACTCAGTTCCGTGTCCCACTGAAGCAGTTTGGAGGATGGGTTTTTCCAGAGGCATGAGGATTTTGGGGGTGCTTTAGAGGTGCGAAGGGATATTGAGGGGTGCTGGGCTCTCTGGGCTGCTGGCGTTCGCAGGCGGCGGGAGGCTGGGCCAGGCCCTTGCTCGGCTGGAGCTGGGCGCCGGGGGAGGCTTTGCTGGGCCCAGCTTTCCCAGGGCCCGTTGCCTGGAGCGCCGGGCTGCTCCACCCGGAACAGCGCTTGGGATGGAGCCCTTAAAGCCCCAGCCGGTGCCGCAGCTCCCTGCCCGCCCTGCCCTCCCTCCCTCCGTCCCTGCCTGCCCGCCCTCCGTCCCTGCCCTCCATCCCTGCCTGCCCTCCCTCCGTCCCTGCCTGCCCGCCCTCTGTCCCCGGGGAGGGTCTCCCTTGGCTGTGCCCCCAGGGGGTTGTGCGGGGTCCCGGGGTGTTTCTGGGGGCGTGTGCCGAGGCTGTGCCAACCCCTGCCAGGTCTGATGCCTCCCCCCCCCACTGGCTGCAAGCGCTGAAGCTGAAAAAGAAGAAGCCTTGAGCGGGTGAGTGCGGGAGCTGGGGGGACGCTACGGGACGGACCCCGGCCCACCCAGCACCCTCCCAGCGCCCAGGGCAGGGCGCAGCTGGGGCCTCCCCCTCCCCGCGTTCCCTGTGTCCCGGGGGGCTGGAGGGGGGTGTGCAGGCAGAGGTGGCCGTGGCACRGGCCCTGTGGCACTGGACAGGGTGGCCCGGGTGGGAGCGCGTCCCTGGGCTCTGTGGTGCCTGGTCCGGCCGAGGGACCCCCCGGGGCTGGGTCACCCCCGGGCTGGGGCTCCCTACGGGCTCCTCACCCCCCTCTCCCGCTGTGTCTCTTCCAGGCTCGCTCTCCTGCCAGCGCRTCCCCGGAGCTGACAGCCGCTGTCCCCAGGATCAGGCCCGCCCCCTCCCCGTGGCGGGACACACACACACATCTATGCACTTTGTACGATGCTCGCAGGGTCCCTGTCCCCCTCCCCAACACGTCCTCCCCCCTCCTCGGCCCACGGGCCTCCCCCCGCCTTCCCCTTCCCCTCGGTCCCCGTGTCCCTGGGGCTGGGGGGTGGGCAGCGAGCCCCCTCCCTTCCCCTCGCCCCCTGCTCTCGTATCGCCCTCCAGACAAAGAGCAACAGGTCAGGATTTTGGTGCCACTTTGACAGGACAATAAAACTTCGTTGGTTGGTTCGGGGGGACCCTGGCTCTTCTCTCAGCCCCCCCGGCCCCCGGACGGCCGCCGGCGGGGGGTGGCCCCGTGGGGACGCTGGCGCGGGGACTGCCACCAGGAGGAGCTCTCTGCCCGCAGCCGGGGCCGGGTGCCCCCCCCTCGGCCCGCCGGGCGCAGCACCCCTGGGTGCTGCTTGGCTGGGGGGCCCCACGGCCGCACCCCGGCACTCCGTGGGTGCCCGCACCGGGGCGCGTGTGCAGCGGTCGCAGACCCCTTGCGCGGGCCCACGCAGGCGTCCGCGCTCCCCACCGGTGACGCGCCCACGCTCCTCCCCACGGTGCTGCGCCCCCCTTGGCACCCCCCCCCACGCAGCACCCTCTGCAGAAGCAGCCCCTCGCACGCTTGCCTCGCACACGCACCGACTCCTGTGCACGCGGCCGAGCGCACGCGCGTGTGCGCGCCTCTGCCCACGCGTGCAAAGCGGCCGCGCGCGCCCACCCTGGAGCAAACGGCGCCGTCCTGCCTGTTCCCTGCCCCCCCCTCGCCGGGGTGCTGGGTGCCGGGGTCACCCCGGGGAAGAGCGGGGACAGATGCCACCCCCCGGCGCGCCGAGCAGCCCGAGCCCCCTCCTGCCGAAGGGCGGCCTGCGAAGGGGGGCGAGCCGCGGGCCCGGGGTGGCGGTGGCTGCGGTGCCACCGAAGGGGAAGCGCTGCTGGCGGGGCCGCGCGCGTCCCTCTCGCCTTGGTTTTCGGCTGGGCCGGTGAGCCGAGCTGCCGCCGCGGCCACGTTTGGGCACGTGCCCCTCTGAGCCCCGGCCGTGCCCCCCCGGGATGGGGACCCCGAGGCTGTTTTTTCCTGGCAGAGCCTAACGGAAGGAGGGAGATCCAGAGGGAGAGAGGTGGCTGAGGAGCTGTTGCTTCCCTGGTAGGATGTGAGTAACTCCAACCGCTCCAGAGGACGTCGCCAAATCCCCTCGCAAAGCCAAACGCTGCCCTTCCTGGCAAGGGGTGCCGGGGCCCCTGTCCCCAGTGGGGCAGCCCCCCGCCACAGGCTYGGGGGGTGGGTTTTGTGCCAAGCCCGGTGTGTGTCACATGGATCCAAGCCGAGGAACCCGGCAGACGCTTGACGGGCTCAACTTTTCCCGGCAAAGCTCCGTGCCATGAGCGGTCTGAGGGCTCCTGCTCACCCCCGCGCCCTTGGCTTCACCCTGCAGCTGCGGCGAAATCTCGGCCTCTTCCCCCCGGGCGCACCCCAGGGGGGCTGCTCCCCCCGGCTGCCCTGTGCGGAGCCGGCAGGGACGGACGGGGGCTTGGCTCAGCGCCGCCATCCAGCTGGAGCCACTGGCTACCGGCCCCGGGGGTTTATTCCCTGGGGATTCGGAGTGGGGGTCACCGGAGCCTCTCGCTGCTGTCCGGGATGGGGCTGYGGGTGCCCCAGGGCAGCCCGTCGCCCCGCAGGGGAAAGCGGCTCCTTGCAGACCCCTCGCTGCCGGGCTCGGCGCCCCCAGCCCCCCGTAACCCCCTCCCCGCACCCCCGGCCACATTCCTGCTGCCTAATGGCGTTAAGATAACGGTGTTGGTTGTCAGCCCCACCACCCCCACCGCTGATAACGCCCTGCTGCCGCTCCCCGCRGCTTCGGAGCCCTTCGCCCAGCCCTGGCCACCGACTCACCGCCCGTGGCCACGGCAAACCCGACCCGGGGGGTCTCCTTCCCACCGGAGGAAGCTGCACCTGGGTTAGCTGGTGCCGGGGACCGCGCTGGGACCCCAGGGTGGCACCGAGGACAGTGCGTGAGTGGAGCTGTCCCCGCTGCCGGGGCGGCAAAGGGGTGACCGGGGACCCTTCAGCCCCCTCAGCGTCGCCGGCGGCTTTTTGGCAAGGCATTGCCTTGGCGGGACTGGAAAGGGTTACCTGTTCTGCGCTACCCACAGACGGCAAAAATAGCTGAGATCGTTATTAATAGTGATCTTCGTTACCCGGGCTGGAACATCTCCCTTTGTAGCAGTTTCTGGCGATACCAAGGGTCTAATTAGCATTTCTTTTATTTCCCTATTTTATTCAATTTATTAGCTAATAGGCTTAAGTAACGTCTTCATCAGGCTCGGTTTGTGTGGGGGTCTGTCCCTTCTTTAAACAAACTTTGGGTTTTAAGTTAAATCAGCAGCCATCACATGCGTCAGTTTTTAGCAGCTTTTTATTTTAACTTTGCAAAGACCTGCTGGCCTCAGCACCTCACCCTGCGGGGTTAACGTGCGCCTTTCCAAGCGGACTGTCCCAGGTCATTAGAATATTTTATTATTTGTTATCTCCAGCCCGATTAAGCCCTGATTTGTTCTCCCAGGCTGACGGCTTTGGGTCCGGCTTTGGGTCCTCCTTGGGGGGCTGGTTTGGTGGCCGCTGTGCCCACCCGCTGCTCCCTGACCCACACCCCCATTCCCCAACCCCTCTCCCTCCCGTACCGCTCGTTTTTTTCTCATTTTGGAGACCCCTTCGAGCTGCCCCCCTGTTTCAGCCACCGAATTACCCCACCGCCCTCTTTCTTTACACCACTCTGCCAGCAAAAGAGACCCGCTGTGCCGGCGGGGGGTCGCAGGGGGTTTTGCCCTCGCGGCGGCTGCGCCCCCCCGGCCTCCATCCCCGCCGTTCCTCCACTGTGCCGGTGCTTGGGTTTTAACCTTGCCATTTTCGCAGCCCGTTCCTCTCCTATTTACCTATTCCGACAGCGAAAGGCACCTCCGCTCCTCCGGCTCCTKGGCCCAGCCCAAGCCCCCCCCGCGCTTGTCCCGGCCTCCCGGGGCACTCGCGGCTTTTCAGACTTTTACTTTTTGCAAAGTCCCACTCGGCTTCTCCAGCGCTTTCCCCAAAGCTGTTAACTGCGAGAGCTCAGCCCCGGCGCGACAGCCCCGTCCCACGGCTCGGCCGTGCCCCGCTGCGGCGGGGAGCTTCCCTCCCGCTCCTGCTCCCTCCGAATGTTTTATTTTTGGGGTGGGCGTGATTTTTCTTCTCTCTTGGCTCAGCTGAAGGCGTTGCTGCATTCGGCTCCTTTGCTGGACAGCAAAGCCTGCACAGAACCAGGACGCAGCGAGGGCTCCTAATCACCGTCCGGTCCTTCAGCAGACRATGCCTTAGAATTGTCTTTTTGCAGACCGGGGGGGGGGAATCCTGGAGCTCCCCCTCCCCAGATTTTTGGTAAACGCATAAAGGTCTCCCCAGCTTGTCTCGCTCGAAATAGGGCTCCGGCAATTTGGGACCCTCCCAGTGCCGTGACCGTTTGCAAAATGCAAAACCCTGGAAGCAAAATGTAAAATCCCAAGTGCAAAATGCCAAATGCAAAACGCCAAATGCAGCATCCCRAACGCCAAATGCCAAAAAATCCCCCGAGTGCAACACCCTGCTGCAAAACGCCTGGTGCAACACTCCAAATGCGAAATGCAAAGCCCGAAGTGCAACACCCCGGTGCAAAATGCAGAATGCAGCACCCCGGAGGTGAAATCCCAAATGCAAATTGGGACTCACAGGGTGGTGGACCCTCGCCCAGCCTTTGAGCCCCCCTGCCCTGCCGAGGCTGCTTCCCCGAGCTGCGGCACCGAACCCGGGCGCCGGCGGGGTGCCCGAAATCCCCCGGGAGGCAGCCGCCCTGCGGCGGCGGGACGGGGGGTGAGCTCAGGGGTTGACGCTTTGACACTTGGGTGAGAGCTTGGTAAAACCCCCCAGGAAGGAGCCAGATGGAGGTGGAGGGGGAGCTGTGAAATTTCCCACGGGGGCTCCCCCCGTCCATCCACCCTGTCCGCCCCGTCAGGGAGGAGGGCGGAGGAGGAGGAGGAAGGGGAGGTAACGCGGTGGGATTCGTTGGGCCGGGCTCAGAGGGCCGGAGGAGCTCGGTGAGCCCGGGATGAGCTGAGCTGAGCTGAGCCCAGCGGCCGGCGGCATGGAGGAGGCGACGGACGCCTACGCCTACGGGGACAACGAGACGGAGTGCGAGTACGCCGAGTGGGGCCCCTCGCTGGCCCTGCTGCCCACCATCTACCTGCTRGTCTTCCTGCTGGGCACGGCGGGCAACGGGCTGGTCCTCTGGACCGTCTTCAAGGGCGGCCAGGACCGCCGGCGCTCAGCCGACACCTTCATCGCCAACCTGGCCGCCGCCGACCTCACCTTCGTGGCCACCCTGCCGCTGTGGGCTGCCTACGCCTGGCTGGGCTACCACTGGCCCTTCGGCACGGCTGCCTGCAAGGTCAGCAGCTACCTGGTCTTCGTCAACATGTACGCCAGCGTCTTCTGCCTGACGGGGCTGAGCTTTGACCGCTACCTGGCCATCGTCCGGCCCCTGGCCACCGCCAAGCTGCGCTCGCGGGTCAGCGGGCTGGTGGCCACGGTGGCCCTGTGGGTGCTGGCGGCTCTGCTGGCCCTGCCAGCCCTGGTGCTGCGGCGGGCGGCCGCCCTGGGGGGGGACACCAAGATCACCTGCTACATGGACTATGGGGGCCTGGCCGCCCCGGGGACGGAGGGCGCCTGGGAGGTGGGGCTGGGGCTCTCCTCCACCGCCCTGGGCTTCGTGGCCCCCTTCGCCGTCATGCTGACCTGCTAYTTCTTCATCGCCCGCACCGTGGCCAGCCACTTCCGCCGCGAGCGGGCCGAGGGGCCCCGCAAGCGCAAGCGCCTCCTCACCATCATCACGGTGCTGGTGGCCGCCTTCGGGGGCTGCTGGCTGCCCTTCCACCTGGTCAAGACCCTCTACGTCCTGATGGACCTGGAGGTGCTGCCGTGGTCCTGCGGCCTCCACGCCTTCCTCAACAACCTCCACCCCTACTGCACTGGCATCGCCTACGTCAACAGCTGCCTCAACCCCTTCCTCTACGCCTTCTTCGACCCCCGCTTCCGCCATGCCTGCGCCGCCCTCCTCTGCTGCCGGACCCCCGGCCCCGGGACCGAGCGCTCCGCCAGCTACTCCTCGGGGCACAGCCACCCCCCCGGCGGCAAGGGGGGGCCGGTCCCGGGGGGCAAGCTGGACCCCGCCACCCAGGAGACACTCTTCCGTGGCTAACCCCCCCGATCCACCCCCGGTGCCCCCYGAGCTGGTCTCCTTGGGGGGACCCCACCACCTCCTCCTCGCCCCAGAGCCTGGCTTGCTTTGGGGGCCCCCCGCGGGAAAGCCCTGCTCGTGGGAAGGGGAAACTGAGGCAGGGGCTGGGCAGACCCTGGGAGGAGCCCCTGGGGGCTCGGGCAGGGGCGGCTCCCCCTGGCACCCACAGGGCTTTGGATTTTGTGACAAATAAATGAATTTTGGTTAAAAAAGGAGCAGGGTGTGCGCAGTTCCCTCTGAGGGGATGGGGAGGGAGTGGGGTGGGGGGATGCGGTGTGGGGTGGCATGGAGGGGTGGGGGGTGGTATGGCTGGGTTTTAGGGTGTGCGTGAGTGGGGGGTGTTGCACATGCGTGTGTGTGTGTGCACTACGGGGTGTCCCTGCACCCCGCGGCTGCCTGTGTCCCCTCCTGGGTACCCCCCGGGCCCCCACAGCCCCCGCTGGGGACTCAAGCCTGGGGCAAACTCTCCCCGGTCTCTTCCCCAGCACACACTTYGGGAAATGCAAAAATTCCCATCCCAGCGCAGCCAAGCATCGCAGCACGCTGGGATGTGGGTGTTTTAACACCAAAATAAAGCCCCCCCAAAATGTCCCGCCGTGGGGGGGGGCGCCTGCCTGCCCCAAACCTCACCCCCACCCCCGGCAGCTCTGATTGCATCAGGCAGCCGCCCTGTCCCACCAAATCCCATTTTCGGGCTTTTCCCCTCCTTATCTGAGGCCAGAACAAGCCCTGGGTGACTCATCCCTGTGGCGTGAAAATGGGCCACTGATTCTATTAAACACCCAAAACCCGAGGGACAGGGGCGAGGGACCGTTTGGGTTTGGATGGGGGGTTTCGGGTGCCGGGCAGGACAGCGGCCCACGCTAACCCAGGATTTTGATGAGCCACCAAATGGCTCCTCTCCCATTTCCCCCCCCGGCCCCCGCCACTTCCTGAGGCTTCGCTCTAAATAAATCTTCCCCCTATTCGTTATTTACATCCTTCATTTACTTGTGATGAACTATCCTGTCTCCCCAGCCTTTGTTCCCGCTTGGAAAGGATGCGGGATCATTACTGGGTTCCTCGGGAAGCTTCCCGTCGGGAGGGGGGGGCTGTGTTAACCTTCCCACTTGCCGCCACCTAATTTTGGGAGGCAGCTCAGCCGGAGTCATCCCTCCTCGGGGACGGGCCTTTGTCTTAATGAAGTAAATAGAGGTGGTGGCCGGGGGGGGCTGCGGTTTGGATAAACTGCCCGGTGCAGAGCGTTGGGGGCCTGTGGTCGCTCTTTTCACCCCAGCTGGGGATTTTTGGGGGGGGTTTCCCCGTGGTTCTGGTTTGGTCTAAGAGCCAGGGGAGGTTGGGGGGTGGAAATACTGCAGCTGGGGCCATGGCCCGAAGGGAAATTTGGGGGGGAAGCGTGTTTACATTCAAGGTGCCTTCCAGGCTTGCTTGCCCTGGAGAGACCCCTTGATACCGCTCATCTGTCCGTCCATCCATCAGCCCATCTGTCCATCCATCAGTCCATCTGTCCATCCTTCCATCCCTCCCTCCCTCCCTCTATCCATCTATCCTTCCATGCCTTCATCTCTCTATCCCTCCCTTCATCCCGCCCTCCCTCCATCCCACCACCAACCCCAAATGACCCAGCACTAAACGGGGGGACGGGGGTCCCGTTTTTCGGCGGGGAGCCGGCGAGGGCGGTTTCCTCCTCGGCGCGGGGGCCGGGCGCGGAAATGGCTGCAGGGCGCCCTGCCAGCGGAGACCGGAGCCGCCGACTTTCTATCCGCCTCTTGGAGATTTCCCTTTCCCTTCCAGGAGGGAAATGTTTAGCCGAGGAGTCTCTGGGGGGAAATGCAGGGACGCTTCAGAAAAAACCCAAGGCTGGAGCCGGGGGGAAGGGGCAGCGGGGGCCCGGACCACCCGTCGGAAGGAGATAAGGAAGGTGTTGCCTTCCTGCAGCAGCGCGGCGGAGGAAAGATGAGGAGGGAAGATAGAGGGGGGAGAGCCGAGGACCACGGGACGGGGGGATGGGGAGCGGGACCCTGCCCACACCGGGAGCATCCTTGCAAAACCCTGGGAAGGCTGGGGAGCTGGGGGTGCACTCCCCCAGGGTAATCTGGGGACCCCCAGTCCCGAAAAAGCGATGCTTTGGCTTGCTGCAGCCCACTGCGGGCTCAGGCTTGGCCGGGTCTGCCGGCACGGAGGGGTGTCCCCCCATCATGTGCYGGGGGGACGTGGTGCTGGAAAAAAAGGAGGTTATTTCACACCGGGACCTTTGGTTGGAGCTAAAAGTGCGTGCGGGCTGCGGCGGGGAGCTGCGGGGTGACGGATGAACCAGCACGGCCAGCGGGGACGGGGACAGGGACGGGGACGGGGACAGGAGCCAGCTCCCCCATGCCCCAGGGAGCCTCCCAGCCCCTTTTCAAGCTGCTTTTTCAAGCTACCAAACGGCGAAGCAGGAGGTGCAACCCCCCCCCCCAACCTGCCCGGGGGGTGCTGAAATAATGTGACGTTGTGCTAAGACGGACCGATGTCCCCGGGCGTCCCCTTTGAAGTGACCTCCTTGTTTACAGCCCGGCCCTGGGCTGCCTTCACCCCCCAAAGCAAACGGAGGGGGGACCCCGCATTCCCGYGCCGCGGTGGGGAGGGGGGGTCCAGCTCCGACCTGTGCCAGGAAAACGTGGATTTGCCGAAGCCATGCTTCCTCGCCGCGCAGAGGAGCTTTCGCGGCTCAGAAATAGCCAAGAAAATCCCTAYGGGGTGAGAGCTGTCGGCTTTCGGAGAAAGCGATGGAGGGGGTCCTTCCGGGCGGTCCCTGCCCCGTGTGTCCCCACAGCGCCAAGCCCTGGGTGACCCACCCGAATTTGGCCCCCAACACCCCTTGGGTGGCCGATTCTCCCTGTGTTAGGAGAAGAAAAAGCTTCAGGTGGTGGTGGCAAGCGCTGGGGGCTCTGGGGAGGCAGAGCCTAGGCTAGAAATAATGAGGGGCTTAAAAGAGAGAAAATTGGGTGAAATAGAAGGGGAGAGGTTTGTTTTTTTTTTTTTTCTCTCCTGTGTTTCCAGAAKTTCAAGCGCCTTCAGGCAGCCAAGGGGCAGAAGGCTTGGGAAGAGCTGCGGCGTGGGACCCCCGAGGGTCCGGCTGTCCCCRCACCCCTGTGTGACCCTCCTGGGTTGGGGAGGGGATGGAGGGAGGAGGAAGGGCAGGGAAAAAGGGGTGGAAAAGATGCGTGGAGGGAAAATTTGGGTGGGTGGGGGAGGTTTGGGAAGGGAGGTGGGGATGGAGTATGTGGAAGGATGGAAGGATGGAAGGATGGATGGATGGATGGACAGAGGTGTTGGGAGGGAAGGGAGGAAAGATGGGTGCATGGATAGAGGGATGGGAGGGGTGGAGGGATGGATGATGGATAGATGATGGATGGATGGTGGATGGATGGATGGACAGAGGTGTTGGGAGGGAGGGAAAGATGGGCGCATGGATAGAGGGATGGTGGGAAGTCTGGAAGGACAGAGAGACAGACGGGAGGCTGGAGGGATGGGTGCCTGGATAGAGGGATGGGTGGGT
>JASVER010000159.1:231295-334954 GCA_030449065.1 Oceanodroma leucorhoa
GGACATACGGAGAGATGGACGGTTGGAGGGACGGGTGGGTGGACGTCAGGATGGCGGGGTGACGTTTGGGGTGGGCCGGCTGGCTGCAGCAGTACGGGAGGACAGGCCGGGGAGTGCCGGGGGGTGCAGGGGTGCCCCGGCACCCCACGGCCGCCGCGGTGGGTGCTGCCAACACCCGGCGAGCRGGATGGCGCCGGGCAGGCTCGTCCTCCGACGCACCGCGGGGGTGGGCAACGGGGGCTGCCACCGTCCGGCAGCTGCCCCCCGCCCGCTCCCCCGGGGCCGCCAGCGCCGTCCGGACGCGGCACAGCTGCTGCCCGACCTCTCGGCTCCGGCAAGTCGGAATAGCCCCCGCGTCCCCCCCTGCCCGCACGGCCCTGGGGTGGAGGGGGGTCCCGGGGAGCGAGGTGACACGGAGGTGACCCGGCTGCCGGCAGCTGGGCCCCGCCGGGGCCGGGAGATGCTGCCGGAGGAATAACAGGAAGCGCCGGGAGGGAAAAACACCGCTGATGCCTTCTGCAGGTTGTGGGCCACCGCCTTCCCCGGCCCCCGCACACGCGTGTCCCCGCCGCACACGCGTGTCCCCGCCGCACACGTGTGACCCCGCCGCACACGTGTGTCCCCGCCGCACACGTGTGACCCCGCCGCACACGCGTGGCCCCGCCGCACACGTGTGACCCCGGCCCCGAGCCGGGCTGCGCTGATGCTCTTTATTGTTGAGGTTCGGCTCTGAAAAAGTGCTCGCCGTTTTACAAAAGTCCGCGGTTATAAAATGTGCTCCGTACAAAGACCGGAGGGGAATCGGCTTTTCCCCCTTCGCCTTCCCCACCCACCCACGCTGGGTGTAGTGTGGAGAGGGGGCAAAGGGGGAAGGATGGAAGGAGGGAAGAGGAGAAGAKAAGGGAAGGGAAAAGGAGAGGAGAGAAGAGAAAATAAAATAAAAAAAGAAAAGAAAAGAAAAGAAAAGAAAAGAAAAGAAAAGAAAAGAAAAGAAAAGAAAAGAAAAGAAAAGATAAAAGAAAAATAAAATAAAAAAGAACAGAAGAAAAGAAAAAAATAAAAATAAGATAAAATAAAATAAAAGAAAAAAAGAAAAGAAAAAAGAAAAAAGAGGAAGGAAAATAAATAAAATAAGAAAAGAAAAGGGATAAAGAGAGTAACAATAAAATAAAAAGACAAAGAGAAACAAAAGAGGAAGAAAAAGAGAAATAAAAAAAAAAAAAAGAAAAGGAGAAAGAAAAGGAAAAAGAGGGTGAGGATGAGGATGAGGCGAGGGTGAGGCAGAGGAAGAAGCCAAGAGGCGGGCAGGGCGGCCGCCCCCATGCTCCCCAGCCGGCGGCGGGACGGGAGGTGGCCGTGCCGCGGAGACACCGACCGTGGGGCCCCCCCGGGCGGGTCCCTGCCCTCCCCGCGGCGGGACAGAGCGAGGCGCGAGGGCCAGGCCGCTTTTGCTTCGGAAAGAGAGAAAACGGGTCTGGCTGGGAGCCGGGCGCTGGGGAGGTGCGTTCGCGCTTCCTCCGCGGTCCCCCGCAGGGACCGTCCTGTCCTCGGTGTCCAGAGGGTGTCTGGGGGGTGTCTCGGACTTGCCAAAAAGAAAAAAAAAAGAAAATAAAGCAAAAAGAGCCCAAGTGCTCCTTCCCTGGACGCAGCGCTGGGGGCTGCTGCCCTCCTGTGGGCGGGGGCTCGGGGCGTGCGGCCACGATGGGGGTGCAGCCACGATGGGGGTCCCGCCTCGCCGGGGGGCCCGCGTCACCACGGGCGCAGCCCTGCCTCACCGCAGCTCAGGGTGGCCCACCACGGGACACCCGCCTCCCCCCGGGTGGGCGCGGGACCTGGCGAGGGGCCCGGGAGCCTGAGCGAGGCCACGTCCCCGCRGGGTCTCACTGCCGGCACCGCCGGCACGGCACCGGGGTGACGCTGAGTTGTGCACCCACCCTTCTGCCGCCACGCTGCTACCAGGGGTCCCAGCCCCGGGAGATGCTCGGCGATGGGGGTGGCATCACCGAGCCGGCACACTGCCTCATTTTTCCCTGTTTTCTCCTTTTTTTCTGGTTGGTTTGGTTTTAAACTGCACCCACATCTACACTCTACCTCCACGCAGGGGGGGGACGCGGTAAGAAAATAAAACAACTCACGGGCAGACCCTTCTTGGGAGATGCCGAGCCCCCCTCAGCCCCGCTCCTGTGCCCGACGCGCGCTGGCCGCAGGACCGGCCACAAAGACGGCGTAAAACGCACACGGGGACGGCGGCCGCCCCGGCCGGACAGAGGGGTCGTCGGCTTGCTTTCTTTTTCTTTTTTGTCTTTGCCTTTTTTTTGGTGTTCCTTTCGCCTCCCAACCTTCCCACATCGGCAAGCAGGGACGAGGCGATGGGGTGCCCAGCCGYCGGGCGATGCTCCGTGCCTGGTTTGGCCCGAACCTGCGCGAGACCTTGGAAGGGAAAGGCAAGGACCGACACGCGGCCGGGAAAGCCGTCCCCGGGAGATGCTCGCAGCTTGGCTTGCCGCTGGGCACCGCGGCCCCGGTGCTGTCCCGGCACGGCCCGGTGCCACTGGCAAGGCGCAGGTGTCCCCCGGGTCCCTCCCACGGGAGCCGTGGTGCCAAGCTGGGTGCGGGCACCAGATCCTGGGCTTGGCCCCCCCCACTTTTTGGGGAGGCTGGAGAGTGTGGGCAGGATTCAGGGGGGCTCCACCGGTGCTGCTTTTGGGATGAAAGCGGGGATTTCCTTGGTTTTCCCCCAGGGTGGGCGGCTGGCATCCCCCAAGGCACGCGCACACCGCTTTTGGGGGTCTCTCCCTCCCAAGCAGGGGGGGTTGCTCCCTCCTGCAGCCCCCGGGCCCCCACTGACTGGCACCGCGCGGAGGCTCCCATGGGACCCCCACGGGACCCCTGTGCCGCTGCCTCCGCCAGCCCTGGGCAGCGGGAACAGGGGGGGTCCCAAGCTCATGGCGCTGGGGGGGCAGTCCTGGAGGGTGCCTGCTGGGGCGAAAACTCCCCGTTTTGGGGCAAAAGGAAGAGGATCTGTCCCCTGGTCTCCCCCGCCACGGCCGGGCCGGCATCTCAAGGACCCCCCCGGCACGGGGGGCGGCGGGAGGGGGCGAGGACAAGGCACAGTCGGGCGTCCCCGCCGAGGCGGCCGGGTCRGGGGGGACGGCGGCGACGGCGGCGGTACCTAAACGTCCTCGTCCTCGCTGGCCTTGCTCCAGCGGTGGCAGCAGTTGGCGGTGATGCCCAGCAGGAAGTTGGTGGCCACCGAGGCGATGGAGACGACGAAGCCGACGAAGGCGATGAAGAGATAGTCGTCCAGCGTCAGGGTGAGGTGGCAGGCCTGGAAGCTCTCCTCCGTCAGGGAGAGCAGGGGGGCTCCCGCCACCTCGGGGGGGGCCCGGCACTCGGCCAGCTGCGAATCTGACGGGGGGAGCGGCGTCAGGGCCGGCCGCCGGGGGTTTGGGGGGGTCCGGGGGGGTTTGGGGCGGGGGGGCTCGGGGACGACGGCACCTACCCGAGGCGCAGCGCCGGATGCGCCCCCGCAGCCACTTGAGGAAGGGCTCCATGGCGCAGCCGCACACCCAGGGGTTGCCCCCCAGGCGGAGGCCCACCAGCCCCGGCAGCCCCTCCAGGGCGTCGAGGCTGATGGCCGACAGCCCCCCGTAGCTGAGGTCCAGCTCCCGCAGCTGGGCCAGCCCCCGGAAGGCCTGGGGGTGCACCCGCCGCAGGCCGGGGTTGTGGCTGAGGTCGAGGCGCAGCAGCCCGCTGGCCTCCAGGAACATGTCGGCCGCCACCAGGCTGAAGTTGTTGTAGCTGAGGTCGAGGTGGGCCAGGCGCCGGGCGCCCAGGAAGAGCCCGGCYGGCAGCGCCGCCAGCGAGTTGTTGCGCAGGTCGAGGGCCCGCAGCTGGCCGTAGCAGGCCAGGTAGCCCGGCGGGATGCTGGCGATGCGGTTGTGGGCCAGGCTGAGGTTGCCGGTGTCCAGCGGCAGCTCGGGGGGCACCGAGAAGAGCCGCTGCCCGCTGCAGTCCACCGCCTGCCCGCGGCACGTGCACAGCACCGGGCACCCGGCGCCCGCCGCCACCGCCGCCGCCGCCGCCGCCGCCACCAGCCAGGGGCCCAGCAGCATGGCGGGGCGGCGGCGAACCCCCACCCGGCGGGCGCCGGCGGGGAGGCCCGGACCCTCACGGGGCGGCGGGGGCCATCCCGCCACGGGGAAAGGGCYGCCCGCCCGCTCACGCCGCGGGCTGCCGGCAGCGGCGTTCAGCGGCGGGGCCGGGCTCCGAGCTAGCAAAGCGATGCTCCGGGCATCCCGGCGGCATTCGGGGGGCACGTTAAATCCCCCCCCCGGGGGCACGGCGGTCTGCGAGCCCGGGGGCGCCGGTGGGGCCGGCGTCGGGCCGTTTTCGGCTGCCTGGGGGGAAGAGGGGCAGGAGAAAGCCGTGCCAGCCGCACGCCCTATGGGGGGGCCGCGGCTCGTGCAGCCCAGGGCGGCAGCCTGGGGCACCTGCACCCTCCCCGTGCCCCCCACACCGGGGCCACCCCACACCTCCAAACCCCCCCCCCCGAGGATTTTGGCCAAAAACGAGCCCCCCCAAACCCTGCTGGCCTTTGTCAGCTCATCCCGGCCAGCGATGGGCACAGCCAGGGGGTGCCCGCTCCCCAGCCCCCCGCCGGACCCCGCCGCCACCAGCTCAGCCCAGTGCCGGGGACACCCCCCCCGCTCAGCTTCTGTGGGGATAACCCCCCGCCCAGCACCCACCCGGGGTCCCCCCAACACGGCATCCCCCGCGCTGGCGGCCCCGCCGCCCGGCCTGCTCTCGCCCCCCGCYGCCTGGCCATCTTTGCTCCTTCCTCCCTCGCCCATGCCCTCCCCGGCTCCATCCCCTCCCCACCACCCCATCTTACCGGGGGGACACACCGCCACCGCAGCCACCCCCTTCCCCACAGGCCCCCGATCCCCCGGTGGTGCCGGGGGTCTCCCGGGGTACTCACGCCGGCCAGGGGGTGAGCAGGGGCTCGGCTCCCCAGGGCCGCCGGACCTGGGCGGTGAGGCGGGGGTCCCCGGGCGGCCGCCCTCGCCCCCGAGGCCGCCAAGTTGGGAGAGCGGCTCCCGCAGCCGTGGCCAAGGCTGCTGCCGAGCCTGGCAATGGGAGCAGGTCTTTCCCCACCTCCTTCCTCCCCTCCTCCTCCTCGTCCTCCCTTGTCTCTCTCTTTCTCTGTCTTTTTTTTTTTTTTCTCGTTTTTTTCCTTGAGGGCCAGATACTGACGTTTCGGTGTCTCTTAGCAACTGCCTCCACATCTCTGAGCAACAGGAGAGCGGGATGCGGAGCCGCCGGAGCGATGGAGACGGCGGAGGGTAGAAATGCCCCCGCCCCAGGGACACCCCAGCCGGGGGGGACCCGCACCCACCCGGGCGGGATGGAGCRGGAAGAGGGGTGGCATCCTGCCCCCCGCCACGGGCTTGGCCGGTGCCCAGCCCTCCCCGCACCCCCTGGCCCCGGGAAGCATCCCCCGTGGGATGGGGTGAATCAGGGTTTCCCGGGCTCTGAAAACAGAAACAAATTACGTATCGGCAGAGGGGAAAAATAAGGCAGCCCGGATCAAACGGGGAGCGACGTTTTCACCCCAATGCACCCAGGCCGCAGGGACCCGCTGGCCCGGGGGGGCTGCAGCGGGGGTGGCTGCAGCAGGGACGGCTGCATTTCCATGTAAAAGCCTGTCTGACCCGGCACACAAAACCCCCTCCAGCCTGCTATAAGCCGATTTTTTCTTTTTTTTTCCCTGCTCGCAGACCTGGAAAATGCCTCAGGTTGACACTGATTGTTTTGCTCCATGTGAGCCGAAAAATTCTGTCTCCSTTCTCCTTTTGGGTGGGAAGGGGACGAAGCAGGTTTTAGCAAGCTGCCCTCCTCCCCGCAGCCGGCTTTTTACCATGAAAACGGCCCTTTCAGCTCACAAGGATGCCCATGTTTTGCTCTGGAAACGTTGCAACACCATGGCTGTGGAATTTTTGGAAAGGAGGCACTTTCAAAATGCAGCCTGCCTGCGTTTGGGGTCGGGGGGTTTCCTTGTTTTAATTTTCTCCTGCTGTTTTCATGGAGTTGCTCCTTTTCCCAGCTGAAATTGCTGGCCCGATCCCGATATTCCAGCGGCATCGCCCGGGGGCCGTTTGCTCCCCACGTCCCGCAGGACGGCTCCTCGCCGCGGCGGCTTGCAGCCTGACGGCGTGCGGCCGCCTCTCCCCGTGGTGGGTATTAATTGGCGCTGCTCGTAGCCCGCTCCCAGCAGGCTTCAAGGGAAACTCCGGGAGCCGAATACACCCAGACATCCCAGGAGCCAGCTGCAGCTCAGACAGACACATAATTAGAGATAAGACCCAAGCTCGGCTGCAGATCTCTTCCCAGCATCTATTAGCACCAAGTTTTTTTCCACCCCCCCAGCATTTCGGGCTACGTTGGCAGCAAATAAACTAGCAAATTACCCCGACCGGGGCTTGTTCGCAAGGGCCCTGGGGGCCAAGCGGCACAGCAGAACTCGGCTCGCAGCCCTCTYGCCAAACCCCTGTGGTCACAGCCAYGGGGACACGGCCGYGGCGGCTGGGCAGCATCCCTGAAGGAGCTGCAGCCCGCTCCCTGGAGCCGGGTTCGGATGCTCGGCTTTGGGGCRGGAAGGAGCCCAGGCTGCCTCCACCCACGGAGCCCCCCTGCGAGAGCCCAGCCCCACCAAAACAGCATTTCTGGGACAAAACCACAGGCTGGCTTTTCGGATGATTGCTCCAAGCTTGCTTCTAGACCCCCTTTTCAATTTTTCTTCCCCCTCCCCTTTTTTTGGGGGGCGTTAGCAGTAAGGCAGCCCCCTCTCCCGCAGCCGGCTCTCCGAGGCTCGGCCCCGCTTGCCCACAGCCGTCAGCCYGGCTCACCCCGGTCCCCAGGAGCCTGGGATGGCTCCAAGGAGCCTGGCTCGATAAATCTGCCTTATACTCAGGGCTTTATCTCTTTCAGRGCAGGCAGCGTCTGATAGCCCCCTTTGTTTGATCCGTATGCACTCAAGGTTTGGAGAGGAGGAGGAGGAAAGGAGAGAAATGGTTACGTCTCCTCTTTTCGGCCAAAGCTGTCGGTCATGAACAGGAGCTCCCCGGCCTCCTCGGCACGTCGGCAGGCAGCGCAGCTCTTGGTTCACAGCCTGAAACGGCGGCAGGACGTTCCCCACAGCATCCTCCCGGCCCCCGGCGCGGGCTCTCGCAGCCCCCGGCCAGGCGGATCGGCCG
Organism: Oceanodroma leucorhoa; assembly: GCA_030449065.1. Taxonomy (NCBI): domain Eukaryota; kingdom Metazoa; phylum Chordata; class Aves; order Procellariiformes; genus Oceanodroma; species Oceanodroma leucorhoa. Next base: position 238,552 of record JASVER010000159.1, read on the forward strand.
CAGCGACGTCCGGGGCAGTGCCTCCGGCCCCTCAAAAAAACCAAGGTTTACCCTATCTGCCTCCGCTGCCAGCACCCGGGCACAAAACAGGGCTGTGGGGACGCCGGCGGCCGTGTGCCTTCCTGTGCCAGGGAGCAACGGGGRGAGCCGGAGGAGGAGGGCTCGGGCRCATGGCGAGTCCTCTCCTGGCCCCCGCTGCCGAGCGTGCCCACGGGTTTCGCCAGCCGCCGGCTTCTGCTGGGGGACGGAGGGTGGCTGGCGGCGCGGCGGAGGGCTGGGGTTGCAGCGGGGGATGAAGGGGTTTCGTTTCAGGCTGCGGAGAGGCCCCATGCCCGCGCCGGCGCAGGTGGCACCGGCCGAACCACAGTCCCGTGTCCCGGGGTGCAGCAGGAAGTTCACGGGACGGGCAGCCGGTGGAGCCCCGCTCCGCGGCCGGCGTCGGGCGCTGCCGTCGGGCGCTGCCGCCGGCGCAGGGCTGGGGCCGAAGTCCCACGCGGGTGCTGCCGGGCAGCCCACAGAGCAGGGCGAGCGCCCGCCCGCCCCGCGGGACCTCGCCGCACCCACCCTCCGTCCCGCTTCTGYGCCGCCGGTGTTTAAGCAATAAAATCCTCTCGAGCAGGACTGGCTTTCAGTTTCCCCAGCATCGCTCTCAATACATTAGATCGGTCCTCAACATTTTTTTTAAAAAACAAGTTCCATGACCATTAATGAGTTTGCACTAATTTAACCCAGCCTGAACGCCATCGCTGTAAGATGAGTAAAACTCAGGGAAATGGGAGCGTGCTGGGATCCCAGCAGCAACAGGGCTTCGTTTGACTTCTGTTCGGGTCTTTCTCCATCCAATTTACATTCTGCCTTYGGCTGACACTCTTTGTAGTTATGAGCTGGCGGCAGAAATCCCAAAACCGAAGCGGCTTTCGGAGTCGAGCGTGGCGCGTCCATGCCGAGGTGGGGTGTCACAGCTTCGAAATGCTTCGCAATCGGCTAAGCAGGTTTTGCTCTTGTGGGGTTCGTCTTCGCGCTGCACGGGACGTGGCTGCAGGACGGGTGGCTGGAGCTTTCCGCTGGGATACTTCAGTTTTTCCCTGCAAACACTATTAACGCAGCGGGGCTGTGCAGGCAGGGGCTGCAGGTGGGGCAGCGCCTGCCCTTGGTCTCTGTTCACACCCCACACGTTGTTTTCTCCTGCAAAGTCKCTTCGGAGGCATTTTTGCAGTTTCAGTCTCAGAAAGAGTTGGGTTTTTCCCGCTTCGTGCCTGCACACCCCTGCCTGTGCCTCGGTCAGGGCCACAGAAGCGTCTTCCCGAGACGCTCCCCGCGTGTGCTCAGGGCTCGTTTTCATTGCCAGGAGCGTGCAGACGGCGGGGGGGGGGATTGCAGCCCAGATTCAGCCTGAATTTCACCTTCAGRGCTGCTCCTCCGCCTGCCCCTTCCCCTGGCAGCAGCTCTGGCGGATCCCACTAGATTTTAGATCTGTTCCCCATACACCAGCCTGTGTTTTTGAAGCTTTTTGCTTGACCAAAACGCCCCTGATAGGACCCATTCCCACTGCAGGACCCTGCTACCTGTTTCAACGTCCCCGGGGGAGGGCAGAGCCACCYCCACCATCCGGTAAAGCCAGTGACCGGCCAGCGGACCAGACCCTTCCCTGGGGGTGGGACACCAGAACGGATTTTCGGCTCCGCGGCAGGATGAATTTCAAGGAGAAGTGGCAAAAGCCTTCTACTCCCCCCCGGGCCCAGCCCTGGCTGTTCTGGCTCACCGGCGTGTCCCAAGCTGGGCAGCACTTGCCAGCAGCTGAGCCACGGCGGCCGGGCACCGAGGTCCCCGCGCCCGCAGCACAACCCTCCRCTGCAGCCTGAGAGGGAAGGAACCGGTGCTGAGAAAAAAGAGAAGAAAAGGGGGAAATAAATGAGGCGCAGCAAGGTTGTGAGGWGCAAGAACCCTGACCTGAGACGTAAGGAAACAGCAGCACACTTCGAAGGCGGAACTCTGGTCAGGATGTCAGAGCGCTCCTTATTATTACCTTTTCCATCAATATAATTTAGTTCCACATTTTTAGATGAATGAGTCTCTGCTAGAACACTGTAGGAAAGTAAGAGAACTCATTTTCAGTGCCTAGGCCAGATGGAAAGGTTAGAGGAGAGGTCTGTGCTACTGTCCCTGCTGTTTGCTTGTCTGTGGGTGTCTCTGTGCACCCCAGGCACCTCCCCAGGCTCTTGCCCTGCAGCTGCGGGTGTTTTCGGGTCCCTGTGTGCCCGGGCAGGGGCAGGGCTGGCCACGCACCATGCAGAAACACGTAATTGCAGAAGCGGATTTACCCCACGGACTATTTCTGGGAAGGGGATGAACCATCCCTTAGTGGTGTCTACATTTTCCCCTCCATTTTTTTTGGGGGTGTTTCCATTTCCCCCATTTTCCCCTGTATAGATTCAGCCTGGACTACAAGATTTGAAAGAGGGAATCTCTCTGAAACTTCAAAAGTGAGGCAGATTAGTCTCACCCTTTCAAGCAATATTAATTGCCCGCAGACCTTTACTCCCTGGTTGAGCGGACGCTGTCTGGTCGCCTTACCTCTCCATTCCCACGCTCCGGCACAGTGGGATTGCTGCTGGGTACCRTCTCGTGGCTGCACTTTGGCATTTTGTCCCTTCAAATTTGAGGATTTGGGCTGTGTTTTGCACGCCGGAGCGTGTTTGAGCCGCTCTCAGCATGACTGTGCCCGGGGATGCTGAACAAGGAAGCGCGGCAGCAAACACCAGTGAACACCAGATCCAGGCACGCCGGCTCCGGGAGAGGGACGGGGAGAGGGCAGCGAGATGCTCCCCGCTCTTTTCCAACGCAGCGTCCCCGGCGCCGCTGCAGGAGCCACCTCCCTGCCCGGGCTCAGGCAGGGGACACTGCCCAGGGCTCCTCCAACCCGGGGCGATGGCAGAGGGCCGCAGCACCGGCGGCCGGCAGCCTCCCCACCGTCCCTCCCGCAGGTTGGGCTGCTGCAACCTCACGGCCGCCGTCTGCCAGGACCTCGCCGCCATGCCGGGCACCGTGGGCACCAGCACCCGGGCACCGTGCCCAGCCCGGCGCAGCTGGACCTGAGTGATGGACAGCGGCGTGCAGAGCTGCACGGGGCACTCGTGGGACCCGGCTGCAGCGTGCAAAAGCTCCGGTGCGTGGGGCTGGGGGGTCCCGCTCTGCGGCTGTTCCCAGCAGAGGCTTTTGGGGTGTGAGCGAGGGCAGCGGTGGCCGTGCAGCTGTGTGTGCTGCTCTGCCCCCGCTGCGCCTCGTTGCTCCCCCTGAGCTGCGCTAATTAAACAGCCTGACCACGTCCCTGCGCTCAGAAAGCTGTGGATGATTTTCAGAGAGAAGTGGCTGCCAGGGCGTCGAGCCCGGCTTCGCCACGGCACTGTCCCCGCGCAGGCTGTGGCGGTGCCGCCTGACGGAGGCGAGCTGCGGGGCTCTCGCTGCGGTGCCCTCGCCGCGGGGCTCCCCGCCATGCCCAGCCTGACAGAGCTGCACCTGGGCGACAACGAGCCGGGGGACGGAGGCGTGCGGCGGCTGAGCGAGGGCCCGCGGCATCCTGCCTGCCGGCTGCAGACGCTGAGGTGAGGGGCTGCCGAGGGTCCCGGGGCTGGGAGGGTGCTCACTGCAGGGACCATCTGCCGCTCACCTGCGCTCCGCTGAGGAGTCTCCTTATGGCCGGCCACCATCCCTCTCCAGGGCAGTTTGGACATCTTCGGCTGGGTGCCAAGAGCTTCGACAGCAGGGTGCTAACAGCTTAAAAATATAAAATTATTTATTTATTAGCTAGGTGAGATTATTTATTATCACCCAGATGAGATAACTAGGATGTAAAGCTCTCCCAGGCGAAGCAGCAGTACGCTCACTGCCCCAGCTGCAGTTATTCCATCCACCAGCACATTTCAGGTGCACGTACATAGACGTTTGCTCCTTAGAGACCACCCCAATCGTATTTTGTGGTTGTGAGAAGTAATCGGGGGCTACCCCAGCCAAGAGGAAGCCCAGTCCTGCCCATGCCCATCTGAAGGGATGTTCCCCATCCTGGGGAGATTATATGCAGCCTCAGAGACCTCACAAGAAGCCTGGAGCAAGGCTTTGGAGCAAGTCCCCCCTGGAAGCTATTTCCAGGCTCCCAGAGGCCCCGGGCGGGTGGGTCGGCAGCACAGGCAGGGTTTCTGGCTGTGAAGGACTGTGCATGAAATGTCCAAACGTCCCCTTCCTCCAGAGCAGCCTGCGGCAGTGCCGACTCACCGGCGCCTGCTGCGAGCACCGCTGCGCCGTGCTGGGCGCCAGCCGGAGCTTGGAGCATCTGGACCCGAGCGAGAACGACCTGGGAGATGGCGGCACGCAGCTGCTGCGCGAGGCGCTCGGGCATCCCCCCGCTTCTTGCAGAGGCCGTGGCAAGGGACTGTCAGCTCCTCCGGCCACGGGGCTGCTGCCTGCGGCTACGGGGACAGACCGAGCGTGACGTGAGCCCCCCCGTGCCGCGGCTCCCAGCCTGCCCTGTGAGCTGGGAGAGTGTTTTCTGTGAAGCGACGGCTGCTCCAGGCGCCCTTCTCCAAAGGCGCCTGGGAACGGCGGTGCTGGGCGGCTCGGTCGGGAGAGCCGCCGGAGCTGGCTCTGCCTCCTGCCAGCCAGCAGGCAGCTGCCCTGCCGTCCCCCCGCAGCTCTACAGCCGCTCACTTCTGGAATGAGTGTGGTTAGACCTGCTGCCTTCCTAAAGCGGTCGGTAACGTCTCGGGACACACTGCTAATGCACAAAAATGGGGGGACGTGTTTCGCCAGCCCCAAAGCCGGCAGCAGAGGTGGTTGCTCCAGGTGACGGCACCTTTCTCGCCCCGCGGCTGGCCCAGATGCCGACTCCTTGCCCGCCGCGGCAGGCAGAGGCAAGGCAGGGGTTGCCTTGACCCAGCCACGTGAACGCTGGGACCGTGGAGCCCAACTCTGGCTGCCAGGGCAGGACCCTGCCGGCTGCCCAGCGCCTTGGTGGAGCTGTGGTTACCCAACCGAGAGGGCTCCATGGAGCAGCCCTAGCCTCTGCTTGCTGAAGCAGAAAAAGCTGGCTAGGACAGGAGCCAGACAACACCAGAAAAAACCCACACTGGCTGCTTTTTGTCCTTTTTTTTGGCTGTGCAATGTCATGGCCAACAGTCAATAGCTTGGGTGGATTTAACCTCTTTCCTTCTTCTCTGCACAGGCTGAAGAAATCTGGATTAAACGGAGACATGTTACAGAAGCTGGCTGCTCTGAAAGAAGTAAAACCCAACCTGAATATGGGATACATTTGACAAGCAGGACTCGCTTCTGGCCTGGTGTCCCACTGACAGAGCCTGCACATGTGTTAAGAGGAGATAAGGGGTCTGGGAGATGTTTCCTCTATTTATGAGATGTCCTTTTAGTGCTGAAAGCACCTTCCAACGTGCGTGGGCAGGCTCTGGCTGATCCTCCTGAGGAGCATAGGAATCACCACCTGGACCCGAGACGTGTTCATGCATTACAGGTCCAGATAGGACCTGCTCCAAGGTCCTGGGTGGGTGGGAAGGACCAGAGCTGAGGCTGTAGGAAACCAGGACGAGGCAATGGATGAATCTGAAACATCAGTGTTTGGTTCCCAGTGTTGGGAGTGCCCAAAACACACCATGGCTGCAGAGATTTTTATTCACTACCCATGGTTCATTCACTGTGATTTGTCTGTTGATGAGGGTTTCTGTATTTCTGTCTGATCCTGTAGTTTCCAAGAAGGCCTTCTCCCTCTCCTTTTTGGCCACGTATTTATTGTGAAGAATGCTTGTGTTATATCCATGTTAAATAAAGATCCCCTCACAGAAGTCTTGTCATGCTGTGACATTTCCAGTCACTCCTGTGTCAGCAGCAATACCCCAGGACCCTCCCAGGGTCCAGGCAGCCCCCAGGGATGGTACCCGGGCCCACGGTCTGGTTTCTCTCCCATCACTAGGAGCTCTGCTCTGCAGCCGAGCAGAGAGTTGCCTTAATGAAGCACAAATCTGTTTAAGCTTCCCGGTCACCCTGGGGACCAGCACAGCTCTCACCCTGGGTAAGAACAATGCTGCTTTTCCTCCCCCGTGATCCAATTCTGGATCTCTCTCCAGATCCCTGTGTCTGCTGAGGTGACACCTGGGACCATGCTCTGTCCCCGCTCAGCGCACAGCCCTCGTCAGCGCCCTGCAGGCAGCGGGACCGGCAGCTCCCGCCCCAGGCTCCGGGAACACGGAGGAGGAGAGGTGACGGTGCCAGCTCCCAGCCTCTGGCCAGCGGCACCAGCCTGATGCCCACAGCGGGGCTGCACAGGGGACTGGACCTCCCCGGTCCCTTTGCAGCCTGGCAGGGCTCCGCCAACGTCCTTGCCCAGCCAATTTCACATCCTCCAAAATTGCTTCAAGGCTTTTGCTGATTACCTGTCCCGGACTGGAACCGCTCTGACAGCAGCTGTGGTTTCGGCAGGGACCCTCCTGGGAACTTCTGCTCATCGCCAGAACAGCAAGCCTGTGGTTTGACGGGTGTTGATTGCGCYAGCGTGGGGCTGAAACTAAACCCGTTCATTTTCAAGCACGATGCTGACTGATGGCCCCCGTTCCCTCCTGCCAGCAAACCTCGGTCCTCCTGCAGCCAGGCACCTCCAGCCAGCTCCAGATGAGAGCCTGACCTCCAGCTGCCATCCTCTGCCCRGGTCTGGAAATCATTGCCTCCCTGGTGGTGTCTAATGAGGTAATTTGAGGATTATCATGAGGGACAGAAGCCAGCTGGCAGGGAACACCCGGAGTCTGTGTTCAGGGGAGCCTGAAATAGCCCAGGAGAGCCTGGGGAAACAGGCAACACAAGAGCATCGCAGGCAGTCTGCAGAGATTAAGAAAACTCAGAGGTGCCACAGCCACCCTGAAAGCACCTGAGAAAGCAAGCCACTAGTGAGAGAGGTCAGGAGAGTCCAAGAAAGCTCAAAGAAACCAGGGAAAAAAACCTCCAGGGAGATCCCAAGAGGGATCCTGCACCGGCTAGGGACCCGGACCCTCCTCCTCATGGAGGCAGGCTCACAGCTCTGATCACGCAGAGAAAATAAATAGCCCCAGCCTTGTACCTGCACAAGGGATCCCAGAGCAACACGTCACATCCCCTAAGGTGGGACAGTCCCTCTGCTGTCCACATTTGTGCTAGACAGCACAGCCTGAGAGGGGAGAACTGAAGAAAGAGGAAGGAGAAGTTATTATGGCAAGTGTGGGACTTGGCTCCGACTCGGGGGCTTTCCCTTTTCACCTGAGCATCTTCCTCATCGCTGCCGTCAGCAGGGTTTAGTTAGCCAAATCGCCCCCGGAATGCCGCTGGCGGCACCGGCTGCCCCACGGCCGCCCCGGCGGTCCCCGGGCAAGCGCTTCCCAGGCTGGGGCTGCGCCGCGGGAGCCCGGAGGTGCCTGCTGCCGCCAAGCACGCCCCGGGGAGCACGGGCAGGGGAGCACTCAGCAGGTGATACACACACAGCCCTAAGGAAATCGTATTAGTGCTTACCCTTTCCAAGCCACAACTTCCAAATAAATCTGCTGCTACCCAAGCAAGACTATATGCTAAAGTCTCTTGGGAAAACCGGACCAAGAACATAGCCTGGGCTTCATTTTTCCATTAGAACAGAACTGTGACATTGCTTAAACTGTCCAAGCAGATTCTTCTAACTGCAGGAAAAAGATTCTGGCTCAGAGCAACAAGAGGTTACAAGAATCCTTGAAGCAAAACTACCTGCAGATAGCAGCAGTTAAATACATAAATAYAGTACAGAATGGGTTATGAAAACATCACCCCCTCAGGTTGATTAAAAAATTTGATCTTCCCTACAGCAATGTCATAGCTTCCTATCAGGGAATATGTAATGGTGCAATACCCTGTCTTCAAACATCTGCATTTTCACTTGCAGAAAGCACAGCCACCGACCTCAAATCGGCCATCCAGAGGCATCATCCCACCATGGTAGGGGAAAGGAGAGAGAAATACTGACAGAGTGTTTATTGCAACAGGATTTTATTCAATATTTTTATTTCTGTACAAAAAAAAGCTTAAAATTGTAAATACACTGCAAGCTAAGAAAACACAAACCGATACACCCTATTGTCATAAAACACRTTTCTTTGCATTTTCTCAGTTTTTGAAGTTGCAAGATGGGCCACAGGTAGATTTGGTCCCAGGCGGGGAATGCCAAACTGCTGAGCTCGTGCGCTTGAAGTATCGAGGTTTGCTCTTGCCAAAAATATCCTCAAGCTTAGGGCTTGGAATGAGCCCAAAGAGTTGGTCAATATTCACTGGGTGATAGTATTGGTATAAAACGGCTTGATTAAGCTGAGACCCTATGGAAACAAYCATATCAGAGAAGCAGACTCATTATAAGGAAGTTTTCAGTGCTCTGCTTAAGGCACCCTTTCCCTTAGAGCCTGCAGGACAGTTACTCTTCTTCCACGCCTGAAAAACTATTACCCATACAGAGATTGTGATTAACAGTTTTCCTGCTCATCGCAAAGCTTTGAAGCCCACACCCACCTTCAGGTAGCCAGCAGCGCTTGTTTTAGGTTACTCAGCACACTAGGCATATCCCAAACCCACCACAGCCTGGTTCCCCTCAGGAGGACGGGCTGCCTCATTACTAGTGAGCCCCCACCATTCTTTTCACACCCTCGGATCCAAACACACACACGGGGTCTTTGGTTTAACTTCAACCCAAGAGCACTCGCAGGAAAGCAGCTCCAGTCCCCCACACCGCTCAGAGCCAGCACTGCTGAAGCCTCACGCGCTCCTGGGCTGCACTTTGGGGAAGCTGAGGTTGCACCAAGTGTATCCGGAAAGCTCCAGCTTCCCAGGGAAGGAATCAAAGGAAACCAAACCAAACTTGGCACCTACCATCAGCCCAGGCGGGAACAGGCTTCCGAGGTTCGTTCTCATCATCTGTGGAGTCATCACTGTTCAGATCCATCCCGTAGTTATTTTCGTTTGCCTTTGGGGATCTGGATTCCTTTGTGCCCTTTGGGGGCCCTAAGGAGGACGTGGAGATAGATTTCTGAAACCAGAGASAGCACCGATTAGAGCAGGAAGCCGACCTTCCAGCCCGGCGGGAGAGCTCGCCTTCCGGGGCAGGCTGACTACCAGAGCCACGCAGTCCGGCCCTCTGCAAGCACCCCAAAGCTCCGGCGCCAGCAAGACCAACAGACTGTGCCAAGGTCCCAGCTCAGATCCCACTGCAGGAGCTGTTCAGGTATTCAGGCAGCACCCTCACGCTGAGCACAAGCCGTGAGTCGAGGCGAGTTCCCAAAGCCAAGGAACTTCCCTGTAAAGGGAAGGTAGCCAGAAACAAGAGCCGACAGCTGACTTCCTAGAGCAGCTGCATCGTTCACACTCATTTTCATCCCTAGTTCAAAAAACAGAAGAGCCAAGAAGGTCACCTACCTGTGTATGGGAAGCCTTTGATCTACATGTTAACTGGAACATCTATAACATTCCTACCTGACTTAGGTAACTTAGGTTGAGATTCTCAGTAAAACCCAGAAGTCCTCAAATCCTTTTCGCTTTTTCTTAAACTGAGCTTTGCTTTGAAACCACGGCCCCCGACAGCCAAGCTGTAGCACGGGACTGTACCGCAGCAGGGACTGCAAACGGCAGAGCTGAAGCAGCCGCTTGCCTACCCTGCAGCTTCCGAGGTGCCAGGAAGCGCCGGCCAGCACCGCGCCAGGGCTCCGCTTCGCACCGAGGCTGCGGGTCMGAACAGCGCAAGCCAAAGCTCGGAGATACCTCCTGGCTTCATGGTGAGGGACGGGGATGACTGGAAGACCCGACAGTCGTGTCTAGTCCAGGAGTACCTGGAGGTGCTGAGCAGCGAATAAACCAGGAAGGCAAGCCCAATTCTGCAGGATCTTGCACTGAGGGAATGCAGACGTATACACACATCTGTACAAACACAAAACCTGTCACTGTGCTCAGTGACTCGATACCTACTTTTAACCCTTTTCTGCTCCTGTTTCTTGTAGAAAAGCCTTAGAAGAACACACCGTGTATGTCTAAGGACTTGGCTTTTGCACACACGGCTCTACCACTCGAACCCTTTCACATGTTTCAAGGCAGATATGGTTTTCATTCCCTGGAGCTCTGACATGAGTCACAGCACAGAGAAGTCGAGCAGGGAGAGGAGCCTGTCAGCCCCAAGACAAGAGTTTACCGGCAGAGGCAGTACTCAAGTCTGTTTGACTGAGCAGCTTTTTCTCCACCCCACCAGTTACCAGGTCTAAGCAGCTCCAATTCAAGGAGGCTTCTGGAGCCCCAGCAGCCAGCTCGGCCGGCGGGCCGGAACCGGGGCTGCCACCCTGCCGCTGCAGGCTAAGCCGAGGCCCCAGGATGTGCTGCCATCCTGTGGCCGTTTCCAACATCCTTTCCAAGATAAATCACTTGTTTTTCCTTCAGGTTCCCCCTGCGCTGAGCTCTCCGCCAAGCACCCAAGCGGACGGACATCCCCATCCTCTGCGCAGATACCAGTTAAACCCCAACAGTCTACACCCGAGGACTTCATTTCCTGCTCCATCGCTGATGGATAGTAAATCTGCAGGCTGGCTCCAAACCACAGGAGCCAATTAGACACCACAGACTCATTTTGTTTGAGGGCTCTGCTGGAACCAGGACTCACCTTCACAGTTTTGCTCAGCCATGTGCCAGAGGCAGCAGTCAATGCTTCTGGCTGCTTGATTTTTTTCTCCTCTCCCAGCTGCTGCTGGGGCTCCTGCAGACCATCTTTCTCCTGTTAAGATGCAAGAATTAAGTCATTCTTCATTCTTGTTCACCCAAGCAAAACAACCAGACTATCTCTGGAACTGAGCCATATTCCTGGGGCCCTGGCAAAAAAATCCTCCGTCTCCGTGTCTTCTTCTGCAGGGAAAAAACCAAACCCAAGACTCAAAGATAAAGCGACTCCCGTCTTTGCTCAGATCCAGACCAACAAGGTCTCTAGAGCCCACACTCACCTTTACCGCTTTGAGCCAGGTATTAGAAGCCACAACAATGGATTCTGGCAGCTGGTGCAGCTCTTCTGGGCTCTCTTCCTCCTAATGAAGAGGAAAAAATTGTCACTTCTTAAACTTCTTTTCAACCCAAGCCACTTTTTCCAGGAGTTTCTTCTCCCATGCTACTCAGCAGGGAAGAGCTAACAGGAGGGCAAGAGCTGCAGGCACTTTGAATTGTAGTCAACTTCTCTCTTATCTGGAGGAGCTCTGCTGTCGCTCACTCCAGCCCAGTTGCTGGCAACATATGAAGAATTTAGACCTTCATTAAAATTACAGTTAGCATATATATATAGCTATATATAGCACAAATAGGAGTTTGAATGTCACGGACCTAGTGAATAAGAGCAGCAAGAGCAAATACAGAAGGAGGAATTTATCCTTAAGAGGAGTAGCATTTGGGGGTTTTATTTTTTTACTAATGAAGGCGGCAGCAGAAAGAGCGATGTTAGGAGTAGAGAGTGGAAACAAAATGTTATTGTGATGTTTTGAGACAAAGAGCCTTGACTTTAAGCCAAAACATTCTCTGTATAAGTGCAAATGAAGTTACATGAAGCCATATGATACCTGAAGTTTGTTATGGGGATCACATCCTCCAAATACAGTGAGTGAATGTAGTAGAAAAAAAAAAAAATCCCTTACTAATTTCCATATTCATTTAAGTATCAGTGAATGCCATTTGGAGGTGTTCTTCAAAGTGCCATTGTATGGCTGTCATCCATCTTGTGATGGGGCTGAGAAGGCTCACCTCTTAACAAGAAAGCAGTCAACCCCAACTTGATCAACAGAGTTGGCTTATTCTTGCACAAACCCCAACTCCTTACAATAACATGTTTGGCTTGTTATTGGTTTTATTGTATTTGTTCCTCTAAATAACATAACAGCAAATATTAAAACCTTAAACAGTAACACAGCACTTGGAAACAAGTCTGATCTTAAAATAAATCTGTGTATCCTATGCCTCACTAGTTTACAACAGAGAAGTTGTTCCAAGGCCCTTCAACTCCCCACCTTTATGTTTTTTTCAGTAAACACTGCTGACTCCAGCTGCGGTTGGAGGGCCTTCTCCTTCCCTCGCTGTTTGAGATCCCTGAGGAAAAAACCCTATAATTTAGTTATAGAGGAAAGCATGTCCGCCCACCCCCCCGAGCATTCGTACAGCCTCTTGCTTCAGCACCCCAAACCCTTGGGACAGCCTGACGCTCACACCAGTCCCCCAGTTTCAGCAATACCATTCATATCTACTGCTTCGCCATGCCTGTTGCCAAAGTCCCCTCCTCCAGGACAGAAACAAGCTAATACCTCTCCTTCACTTCTTCCACCTGCTGCTGCTCTACAAGATTTTTCAGTTCCAAGACTTTCTTTCCTTTTTCTTTCACTTCCTCCTCTCTCCTTTTCTGCAGTGGTTCTTGTTGCTCAAATTCATCTTCCTCCTGAAGAAGAAAGAAGAAAACCTTTGTAGCCCTCCAGCTCAAGTGGGGAAAGATAGGAGGATATGAAGCGAATGCTTTGAGACAACCTGCGCTAGTTATATCCCATTCTTACCTTCCATGGCCTGCCTACCAGCTGGGCACCCTCTCCCTTCTATCCCCACAGGTATCCTTGTGTTCAAACCCAACATCAACAGTCCAGACAGAAATCTTGCCACACGGACCCCAAAATCCCTGCAGCAGGAGAGGCAGTAACCCTTCCCTGCCCCACCAGTCAGAACTGCTACTCCTTTCCTTTTCTACATGCAAGAGGGACCTAGAGTTGCTCTTACCACCCTCAGCGCTTTCTGCTTCCGTGCATCAGCTTCCCCATGCTTCTTCGACAGTTTTTTCTTGCTCCGCTCCTCTGCCACTTTCTCTTCTCGCACTTGTGAGAGGCGCACCTGAGGAAGCCACGCATGCCTGCTCCACCACCCTCCAGGACGCACCTCACAGCCTCGCCAAATGGAGGATGGGGACCGCTTCTTACATCTGAAGCCCGTGATACTCCGCGTCCTCGTGAGACCGAGAACCCAACACCCAGCAAGAGGCACACGTGCTTCGGGCTCAGCGTCAACCTTGTGCGGCAAGTCCACCACTTACTACAGGCCACGTGAAGAGACACCCACTGCTTGGAGTGACAGGAGAAAGGAACACAGAGACCATTACACCACCCCAAAATACACGCTTCCACCTGGTAAGTGATTCTCCACAGAACAAGGGGATCTAGCATCCGGTTCCCGCTCTGCCTGCGGCGCTGCTGTTGACTAACTGAAGGGCAGTATGGCCGGGGATGGAGAAGCCGACTGAGCCCCACGGACACGGCTCCTTCACCTGCGCTGAATGTCCCAGTAGAAGCACTAGCGTGTCCGCAGCAGCAGACTACCCAGGGCTGGGTGTACTTTTGGCCGCTCAGGTTTTGGGAAAGGCCGAAAGGAGCACGATTCCTTTGTTTTCTAAGGCTGACCCTTTCCAAAGGTCACTTTAGTCCTCCCCCCAAAATGAGCAACCATCCTTCTCCCAAAGGTTGCTAGGGCTCCAGGTCAGTCAGGCACAGCCTCCCCGTCCCACAGACCCTCCASGGCTGTACAAAAGCAGCAACACTGTCTGCACGCAGCCATCAATGGCCCATCCTAGCATGCTCTTATCTTCTACCTGTCCTCAGAAGAGGGCCAGAGAAGGCTTTAAAAAACGAAACACGACACAAATACACACACAGCCAAGGCTACTAGCCGTGAGCACCCCTTGCATGCTCGGTAGCTATTCTTTCCCACCGTGCTTTCGTAAGCCCCTGCACGCACCGCGGCTGCACYGTCTGTAATGTTGTGTGCGAACAGCTCGCTCCGTGCGCCGGCAGCTGAGTAAGGCTGTCTCACCTGCAGGGCCTGTTCACAGGACAGTCAGGGGATGCTGCCACATTCCTTGAACGCAGAGCACCATAAACACTGCATGTCAGAACAGGAGTGTTTAGAACCACTGCAGAGGTATGGAGAACAAAAGCCTCCTCTTGTTAGGCAGAGTTTCAGTGTCTCTGACTTACCCACCACCTGATTAGTCACCGTCAGCAGCAATCCTGTGCTTGCACGTATCATGCCAGTGGCCCGTTTGCACCCTCTTGGTCTCACAGCTCACCGGGATAATGTCACTGTACTGAGTGGCCCAGAGCTTGATCAGCCTTCTTACCTTCTCATCATTCTGTAAAATCTTCTGCTCCATCCGCTTTTTCTTCTCTTCTTCCATTTGTTCCACCCGCTCCCGAGCCTGCAGTGCTTTCCTCAGACGCTCTTCCCTCTTCCTGGGCAGCGTGTGTGCAAGAGGGGCTTTGAGCTTTGTCTGCTCTAGCACAGAGGACGATGGGGGAACAGGGACTTGCCCTGGTAATTGGGGAAAACTGACTGGCGTTGGCTGAGCTTAGCCTCGGCTCACTTCCAGATTAAGTTCAGACCTTAGCAGGTGCATTGCACCAATGCAGTTCTTACTGCAGCGAGCCACGAACAGCAGGGCTCGGGGTGCCCGGGCAGTATCACTCACTCACAAAACGCTCCTTCCGAGCGGGAGGCACAAAGCACAGGACAGCAGTGCTGTCCTCCTGGCAGGGAGGCCTCCATGGCAGCTCTGTGCTGAGCCAGGGAAGGAGCAGGAGGTAAGGGACCCAACTCACTGCTTCATTTCTGCCTGCCGCCGTCTCTTTTCCTCCTCCACTTTCTTTTTCCTCTGTTCCTCAGCCTCCTGCTTCTTCCTGAGGCTCTCCAGTCTCTGCCGCTCCTTCTCCTGAAGGGAGATGAGTTCAGACTGTACCAATTGCTGGGGCCTGTTTCTACCCTCAGGCTGCTTGTGCACAGGCAGCTAGAGGCTAGGCAGCCTGCTAAACAAAGAAGTCACTGTCAGAGTCGTATTCACCCACACACCGGGATGGGAAGTGAATAGAAGGGAAGAAACAACGCGGGTTTGGCAACAGTGCTTATTCAACTACTAAGAGCAGAAGAGTCACGGGTATAGGAGGGAAACACCTCAGTCCTGCAGCTGTGGAGAATACGTTTGGGCAAGGAACAGCACACTCCTGCTGTAGGTGACCACCTGTAGCAAATGCTCCTTGCCCAGGACAGCGTTACCAACACCAGCAGCTGGGAGAAGGGGGGAGAAGGGGCACAGTGCAAGCAGTCTTGCTTAGAGGCCAAAAGGTTTCTTTAGCAGTTCCCAGCCCCAGCAGAACACACCTGCAAAGAGATCCTGCCACCTCACCACCAGTGTGGCCAGTTTACTTATTCGGACAGAGAGCTGCATGGATGCCAGTGTGAGGGGAAAGAGCTGCCAGTGCCCATGAGGCAAGCAGCACAGCCGTTATAATCTTCCAGCCCCCACAGTTAAGGGTGTCATTACTTACAACAAAGTCTCCCTGTAGAGAAGAGTCAAAAAAAAAAATGATTAAGGGTTTGGAAGTAACACTTCATAGCACACCCACCCCGTTCTTAGCTGCAATTCCTTACCAGCATGWGGTAGGGAACCCATTGCTTGACCCCACACTCCCTGTGTCTTTCATCCCTGCAGCAGCCAATTATGCAAGACACAAGGGCAGATTCCCACTGCAAAGAGAAAAGCTTCCTGCTTTCCTATGGTTCAACAGTCCCAGAATATAAAATGTTTCTGCTGACTATAGATAGAGCAACTGAGATTTCTCTGCATCTGAGGAAGGTTGAGGATTGGTGCTGAAGATCCCCGGCCAATAACAGTGTGTGTGGACAGACTATGCAAGGCAACACCAACCAGTTTCCCTCCCCTGGGGAGGCTGAAGTAGAATTTGAGGCCAGTTTGCTACGAGGACCTGCACTGATCCATGGTAGCAGACAGAACTAGGAATATGTTTATGCTTTTCTAAGCAAACAGTCCCTCCTGCCACTCCCCCAAACCTGATCCCTCCTCCAGCCCTGCGAGGGAAGGTGGGACTCTGACACACCTTAAGATTAGGTCGGGTGGGAGTATTGTGTTTGATGAGGTTCTTTATGACACCCCCACGTCCTGTGGGCCCCGGGCTCCCGAGTAGCTGGTTCCGCTGCACAGCCTGCAGGAAGTTTTTCAATGGTCTAACAACCTAAGAGGAGAAGATGGAGCGAAGTCAGTACCTGCCAGGGAAAGGGAGGCAAAGAAGGGCCATGGCACCCACTCACCTTGCTCGCTGGAGAGGAAGAAGGTGGAGTCTGGTTTGCTGACTTCTTGTGCTTGTCATCCAAAGGGGAAAGGGTATGACCCCCTGGCTGCTGCCCGTTCCATGCAGCACCCATTGCTTCTTTATAGCTTCTTGTCCTGATGGCATTAGGAAGAGGCACAGTAGGTGACCACCAGGCTCCCCAGTCTCGCCGAAGCCTTTACTTGCTGTTACACACTTCCCTCTGCCTGCTTGCTGCCACCAAAGGACACGGGACTCCTACGAACTCGGTCGGCCCCGTGGCAGGCACACCGTCCAGTCATGGATGAAGACAGGGAAGGCGACAACTCGGTAGGGGAACAGCCAAGTGCCGAGCAGTAATGTACAACATCACGCTCACCCTCGCTCTCCGCTCTCCGTCCCAGTGAGCAAGGGACTTTGCTACATCTGGTATTAACATACATACATAACCCCTGTGTGTTTGCACCTAGCCAGAGTAGCTCACCTCACTGGCAGGGTTTCACGGGCTTTATAAATACTTCGGACACTCAGATTTACTTGTGTCAGAAATKACTTCACTTGCATCCCCTAATTCCAGGGAAAAACAGGGGGGACTGCTTCACTGCACAGTCAGGGCSCAGTCCAGCAGCAGCCCTGAGGAAGGCTGTGGACCCTGACCCATCACACGGTGCTAAGCATCCACGTGAGAACAGAGGTGACTGTTACTCCCCTTCCCATCCCCTACCCACAGCAAATTCACCCCAGCAAAACCAGGGGAGGAGACTGAGGGCAAAGCTGAAAGCAGCTGAAATCTCACGTGAAACACCAGTAACACAAGCAGTGAGGAAACGAGTCAGGTATTCCAGACACTTGCACAAGATAAAAATAAACAGCCCAGTCACCTACTTGCGTTGCCTTCTGAAACTAATCCCGGACCACCCCTTTATGAACCACTCAGTCACATCTAAGCTGCGAGTTAACCTTGCTATCTTAGTCACCTTTGCTGGTTTGTGCATGAACTCATGTGTCTGCTTCCCAAGCCAGACCCAAACAAGACTCAAGAAGTCACAAGGAACTCCCAGRAGACAAGATCTGGCCAAAGAAGATTTCAAAACTACATTGGAAGGGGAATGGGAGSGGGGGAAGGTAGGGAAACACCCACCCACAGCTTTTTAAACAAATTACTGAAAAGGCCAGGCCCAAGTCCTTCCAGACTACAGGCTCATCCCCCCTCCTTGCAAAGGTCTCATACCAGATGCGTGAGGGATTCTCCTGGGACTTGGCACAGCGGGGTTGTTCCTGGTTCTCGTTCTGGGGTTCACTGTTTGGATTCACACGGCTTCCTGCGAAGAAACSTGTAGTTAGCTCCACGTGCAAGGCATCCTGCAGGGCCCCGACCCTTGTCTCCAGCTCTCGYGCTCAGAGCCCTGTGGCACGTAATCAAACTGAGAAATCAGAAGCCTGGATGGCTACCTGGAATATCAGTGTTGTACATGKACCCTGTGAAGCACGCTGTAGTACGCATCGTGTACAGACCCCCCTGAACAGGCACAACCTGTCTCACCAAAAGGCCTCCAGCTACTCTTCCCTCCACTCCAGCTACTGCTGCTTATCAGATCCTACAGTTCCCACAGGGGATAAAGAAAAACCCTGAATCTCTCCCTCTCCGTGCTTTGAGGCACAGTAAATGAACAGGACCCGTAAATCCTCAAATAATGTAAACCCAGAGGAAAGGGATGTCAMGGTGCTTTAACAGAACATTACACTATGTGGACGATTCCAGGTCTAAGAGCAATCTCCTTTCCAAGTGTCCCTCATTACGCAGACTGAAGTTGGACAGGACAGCATTTGTCTCAAGACTTGGACACATTTACAARATGTCCTTGCTTATCTAATTGCATGTCTCACCTCTTTAGGAGATCAAAAGTTTACCTGAAAAATTACCTTGACTGGTCAGAGGYAGTTTTGTTTCAACACAAGTCCCAGATTTTCCACAAACCCTCATGTTGACTCCCTGGTCTGTGTGTCTTTGGGGCTTCAYGCAAGAAAAGCAAGACCAACTCAAAGTTACCTTCACTGTCCCCTGCCTGCTGCTCAGAAGGAGATAAGTGCTGTGCAGGAGGTCTGGCAGCTTGTATACTTTTGCTTGGAGTGARGACATCTTCAGGAGTCTGCAGGAAAAGGAAACAAGCATTCTCTTAGCACCATTGCTCCAAAGAACAAGGCCACCATGGACCTGCTGCCCTGAAAAAGCCAGTCACTTCCAACGGCAATCCAGCTGCTAGGCTAGGGTCTGCTGCATGGATGCTGACTGGCTCCCCTCAGTAACAGGGGGTCTGCTCATGAAACACCAGCCTCTGCAGGAAGGACAGTCACCAGCACTTCTCAACCAGAGCAGGAGCTTTACTGAACCTGGACTCCAAAGTCAAARTGCCTCAAGAATGACAGGCAGCTTCTACACACCTTGGAGACACCGATTTTCAAACTACAGATATTCCAGTCCTGAAAGACAAGTCCCTGTAAAGTGTCTCAGCTTACAAGATCATTAGGCACTCTAAATACCACTACAGTATGTTCACAGGACAAGCAAAACAGTCGCTGCAGCACGGCATCCTAGTGTGTGACGAGGCTGCCTGCACGCAGGCCAAGCTCTCCGCTACCTGACAAACTTCCACCAGCTACCAGCACCACGACCCGGAGCGGAGCCACCTGCCCATTCCTGCTGCCGCCGACGCTGCCCAAGAGCACCAGGGAGCCGTTCGGAAGCAGAGCCCACCCCTCTCTCTGCTGGGCTAGTTCCACCTCAGCTGGTTCACAGCACAGCCACACAAGACATTTTTGCCGGCTCAGAGGGGATGGGTTTCTTCGTCCTGCTAGCGCTTGTTGCCTACGTAGCCTCAGCAGTCAAGGAAAGCACATTAACTTGAACTGCCCTCCTGGATTTTGTAGCTCAAACCAGCCACGCAACAGAGACAGGCTAAGAATACATACAATCGATTACCATGCCCAGCTGACAGGCAAAAGCTTGCTGACTCCTGGGAACCTGGCCAAGCACCTCCAAAAACTCCACCTTGAAGAGGCCTTATCAAGGCACAAAATGCCTCTGCCCCTCAGGAGCCAGCGAGCCAGCCGGCTTAACTCACTGCCTAAGCATCGGAAGGGCAGCACTGTCCAGCTCAGCAGCGCCTTCGCCGRGCTTGAAGGGACGTGACAGAATCATCCCTTGGCCAGATTCCCTGCTTCCAGTGGCAATGCTCAGCAAAAGGTATCCACTCAGGCAAGAAGATGTCCAGCTAGTTTGTGGGTTGTTCCTTAGAACCTACCTTTTCACTTGGGGGATTCAGTTCCAGTCCAGGTCTGTAAAAGAAGAGCTATTTTAATTATTTCAACTCTCTGAAGGGCAAGTTACAGGTGATAAAGGTATGATGGAGCCAGCATATGGGACCCCAAGGAAAGTGCAGATAAATCTAAGTACATCCAGAGGCACAAGCCTGTTTCGGCCAGGCCACACAGAGGCGGAGCTGTAAATTCTTCTGATGGACCATTCATTGCATTACTGAGCAACACACTGATGAGCTTTGTCCCCTTCCGCAGAACCTCCACGTCGGAGGTAAAAAGGAAGCTCTGTGAGTCTCACCTGTCCACCTTTCAGGTCAGACCGCCGCTGACTGCCCTCCAGCACCACCAGGCATTCGGAGGCTGGTTACAGCCAGGAATCCCAGACATAATCCACGTGACGCCAGCCAGCACCAGGCAGGAAACCGCTGGCAGCCTCTCAGGCCTTATGGCATAGGCTGGACCCCACACTGATGCAGTGCTTACCCTCACCATGCTCTGAACAGACTCCTGAAAAGGAAGGGCTGTGCCTGAACAGCACAAACTTTGAAATATCAGTCAGCCCCAGGTGACAACATCACTTAAACAGTCTGTTACAAAATCAGTCCTATATCTGTAATATAAAAGTGACCCATATAGCTTCCTTGCAGGGTTTTCTGTGGTTTCTTCCTGCCTGCTTTACATAGTAGCCTCACCTCATGCTGCTGGTCACATCTTCTTCCACAAAGACCTCCAAGGAGCTTTGACCTGGAGGAGAAAAACATCAGCTAGCTTGGGGATTTCATTCTGATGCTTCCCGAGAGCAGCAATGCGTGCGTGGTAGAGCTCAGGTCTCTGTGCAGGCTTTCCTCCCAGGGAACACGCCGATTGCTCATCTCAGCTTTCCACACCAGCACTACCACCTCCCTCAAGTGTCACTGACAAACTGGTGTAGGCTGGGAAGGCAGAGAACCGAAGCAGCAGCTCCTCTGCCTGCAGACTGCTCCAGCTGCACAAACATGCTCCTGCCTGTGTCAGAGACAGCATTTCCCAGTCAATTGACTTCAGCTACTGCCTCCCTACAAGGGTTTATGCAGAGATTTGGTGGATTCAGGCTGATTACATTCCCCCCATAACACCACTTAGCTGAAAGTGTTATAACAAATGCCTAGATACAGTGTGACTCAAAGCTGACAAAAYTAAATACCAAAGGCCTCGGTGCTTTATTAGAAGCCAATCTGACTTCAGAAGCAATGATTTTAAAGTCCAAATAGCGAAACCTTCCCAGGAGCAGTAGGAACAGAGGATGTGAGGAGTCTAGTGCCACCAGGAATAGCCTGGATTTCTGAATCTTGTTTCCACCGATGACTGTGCTATTCTCCGTCCATCCACTTTACCTTCACCCAAAAAGCATTTAAGTTCCTCCACCAATTTCAGCCAAATTTCAGGGGCTGGAGACATTCAGTTCCTATAGATTTTCTGGAGTTGGCAGAAGGCACTGAAATTAAAGCCCCTCCCCAGGGAACGCTGTAGTCTCTTCTGATCGGCCAAACCGCACACGTGGCCAGAACCAGCCAGACTGCGTTTTCCCTTTCGCTCGTGTTTTTTTGCCCATCCGCAACCTACGTAACCCAACCCCCAACCCCTGCGCCTATGCCCTAGCAGACGCTTCCTTCACCCGCTGCAGCAAAACACGGCCTGAGACTTGGTCCGACAGCAGATGAGGTTTGAAGATTGCACCCCAAACGGGTGGAAGCCACAAGGCCTATCRACAAGGAGACTAAGAGGAGCCAGAGACAGGGTTAATACAGATGAGCAGCTCCACAGCTGCTCACTCCCCACACCAAAGCCGAGAAGCGGATTTAGCCAAATGAATGCACTCGACAACTGAAGGAAACTTACAGCTCACTCTGCTGGAGGCAGAGGATGATTCTCGCGCCGCTGCCTTCTTTGAAATGGCCCTGCTGATAGACCTCCGGATCATGCTCTCTCTTTTGCTGGCCAGTGAATACTTTTCTGCCAAGGAGGCCCTACGGCTCTTGTGGGGGCCACCCACAAAGCTGCGGCGTCCAGAGCAACGGCGCGTTTTGGATCCCACTGCAGTTACTTTGCTGTCGGAGTCCTGGAAAAGCACCTTTTCGAGGCCTCGGGGAGACTGATCTCCTTGGAGCACAGCAGGATCTCCATTTCTAGCAGCCTTGGGAGTGGAGGTACTTGCTCTTCTTTCGGGGGCCTCCTCCCCCTCCCTGGCTGTCTGGCCAGCAGGGATGGCAGTGACAGAAGACACATCGTGCAGCTCAGTGGCTGCATCCTCCGTGGGCAACTGCTCCCCCGTAACAGCCTTACAGGCTGCGTCGCTGCTGTCGGCACCCCGAGGGCAGTCCTGACAATCCGCCTTCGCCGAGGGACCCCCGGCTTCTGCCGGCCACTTCCCTGCCAGCGCTGGGAGCCTGGTTTTAACGCTGGCCTGAGACCTCACTGCGTAGTCGGGCAGGGACACCCCTTCCCCCTGACGGCCGGGGTTCGGGGGCTGCTCTTTGCTGTGGCGCCTTTGGGAACTTGGCTTGATGCTGCTTCTCCTTCTGGACAACCTTAAATAGAAACGATTTTAAATGGAGCAGTGAAGAAGTCTCCCGCTCCAAAACGATTTTTAGAGAAAAAAAAAAGCAGACAAGTTTTGAAGTGAACCTGCAGACTTCTTCCCTCCACCATTCCCCCTCACAACCCATCTCTCGTCACTGGTGAAATGCAGGAGCTGAACCTTGAGAGCTCGCAGATGCACTCTGGCAGATTTAGCTGGAACAATTTAGAAATTGCTGCTTGCTGCTCTCTGCTAGGTGTTTTTTTGCTGGATGTTACTACTCTATGCCGTAGGCAGGAATGCTCACTGCAACCACTCCAGCTATCAGCCTGGGCTGACTCACAAATAAAGGTTGTCTCATATGGACGCACACTGCATCACCTGAGGTACCAGGACACTCGTTGCTCTTTGCAGATAGGAACCCACAGCCCCAGGAGGAGCTGGCACCAGTAAAGTCATAGTGGTACAACCAACTCCACTCTGTTTGCCTCGAGCAAAGTACAGACACCCACACAGGGAGGGATTTTGGATCGGAGATACTGCAGTCTCCCATGATCAACTTCGCAAGGAAGTCTCCTCTGTAGAGATCTACAAGATCCCAGCTAGAACCAGAAGGCTTTGCGGCTCTCTGGCAGGCTGCTCAGTCTAAAACACATCCCAAGCACTGGGGAGGCAGGGACCCAAGCACCGAGAAAACATCCATGGCTCTCAACGCAGAGTTTGTGAACAGGCTGGGAAACACAGCAATGCTGCCATACACGTGGTGCCTGACAGCGTAATCCCGAGGAAGGCAACAAAAAAACACCTGTACAGTTAGGACTCACGAATTCTTTGAATTACTGTTACTTAAGACAAAAAACATCAGGTACAGTAACTGTCTCTAGCTCTATTGCTTCAATTAAACCTGACCAACTACACAGAGGCTTGGGGAACTTCGGCAGTGAAATCCTCTTTGCTCCATTAGGTAACTCGCTACGAGAGGATGAAGCCACACACTTGATCAGCAGGTCAAGAAGATCAGGTGGACAAATCCAAAACCAAAGGACAACTTTGTCCAGAGAATGGCAGCTTGTGATGCCAAAGTGACCCAGAGGTAGCCAGGTGAAAGGTGGAGAATGGAGACAAAGACAAAATGGAGAGCCAACGTGGAAGTGCGCGACAGCTAAAAGAGGCAGCCAAGAGAACCCACTGCGGTGTAAGAACAAGGTCTTACAGCCCCTGGTGCAGGAGAACCAGCAAGCAGTGACTTGTCCTACTGCCAGTACTCAAGTTGACACCCTCCTCCCAGCCTCGTTCTCTTAATTTCTCATTCTGACCTCTAGAAAGAAGAGGGACTTTTTGCTAGAATTAGGAAAGAAGACTACTGATTAGGAAATGTGTGACTAACAATACACTAAGAAATGGGTTTTAAAATATATACTGAGAAAAACAGAGCAAGGAAAACAATGGCCTGACCCTGCAGGACGGAGCACAACGTGCTGAACTGCAGCACAAACTTCCCGCTGACAAATGACTGCCCGCCCGGGCATTTTGTCGCATCAGCAGATCTTTCTCAAAACCAAGTTTAAATGAAGAAAAATACACGCAAGACTTGTCTTCTTCAGGGGAGCAACCCAGCTGCTACCTGAAAACTAACAGTATGTCTTAAGAGCTCTCCCTGTTTAGATCTGCAACATTTTCTTCTCCTGCCCTCCTTCACCACACACATGCATGAACTTCCCACGCTTCCTTACTATTCTTGCTGCTCCCTCCATCCTCCATGTCTGGTTTCTGACAGTCTCTTAGTTCTAACTCTTCCTATCCAACTTCTGTGGGTTTTTCACCATGGTTGTCAAAATTTAGATGCCTTAACACATAAACAGTTTACTACTGCATGCCCAGTGACGAGGTTTGGGTCGCACGACAGCAACTGCCAGTGTGCCTACCCTCAGCTCACAGCTTCTCTGGGAAGGTTACCTTAACCGCCTCGCTGCGGGCCGCAGGGTGAGAGCGGATACGCAGTCAGCCACCATGAAGCAGTGCCATCAAGGAAGGCAGTCAGCACCACCGCCATCCCTGACTGCACGTGCAATTAAATCATGCCCCGCACCAGCCTGCCTTGGCATCTGCCCACTTAAGACTAGTTTTAAAAGCCTCATGTACAGTTGGTTCTAAGCAAATCACTTGGAATTTCCACTTCAGTTTCATCGCTAATGCCTTGGAGCCTTTCTGCCTGCCAGTTCAAGCAATGACCGCGGACGTGCCGTTTCTGCACGTCACTGGTGGCAAGTTCCATTCTCAGGTTCTCTCGGGCACCAGCACAAGGGTTTAGGGAGTGAACACCAGTAGCAACCTCAGGTCAAAAATAGTGCTGAAACAAAATCAAATAAAAAAATCCCAAATCCAAACAGATAAGAAAACAGAGTATTTATTATTCTTTGTTTCTAACCAGAAAAAAACAAAAATGAGAGTGAAGGAAACCAGCCAACTCTATCCCAAACTTTCACAAGACTCAAAATGTTGACTGATCTTGACATGCCCTTTTAAACAGATCTGCTAACTTCGGGAATAAAGCGGCTATTTTATGTTTTTGTGCATGTGGCAACAACATATTTTGTTTCACTCTTAAAGGCCACGCAGCAGAGCCAGAACAACCCGACTCACGTACCTCCTCCTGTTTGGCTCCTTATTTTCATCTTTCAGGCAGGAGGACTGCCTTTTCTTGGGACGTCTCCTCTGTGATGGCGTTTTGGGCATTAATTCAGGCTCAGCCCCAAAGTTGCTGTTGAGCAGACAAATGCAGAAGACAGAGATTGCTTCCCCCCCCACTGCCTAAAACAATACTCTCCACGACCTATCCACAAAACCGGGGCCACTCACTGAGGGGGATGGGCGCCGGGTGAGAAAGGCGCCAGGCACCGAGGCCCCAGCCGAGCTGCCGAGGCCCAGCTGTGTCCAGCCACAGGCGCCCAGCTGCGAAGCCCAGCGCCCAGCGGGCCTCGCACCAGGGCGGGCCCGGCCGCAGCCGGCAGCACGCCTGGGCTCACGCTCGCAGGGGCTGGAAGCGGCCTGGGAGCAGCCGGCCCCCGGAGGCAGGGGGTCCCCGCCAGGGCGGCCCCTACCTATCCAGCATCCTCACGCCCTGCTCCTCCACCTCCCGCAGCCAGGCCAAGTGCTTGTGCTCGGCATCGTGGAGGAACCGGGAGAGCCGCTGCCCGCACACCTCCAGCAGCCGCGTGGGGCCGCCAGCCTCCGCCATGGCCCTGCCTGGAAGACAGAGGGAGAGGCAAGGGCTCGCCGGGCACCCCGGCGAGGGGGGGGGCGGCGCCAGCCCCACTCCCTGCCTCAGGCCGGGACTCAGCGCCGCGCCCGGGCACAGGCCCAAAGCTGAGCCCCCGCAGGCCCCCGAGCCCCCGCAGGCCCCTCCGCCCACCTCCCCCGCGCTCAGGGGGAGCCCTCGCCCCACCCTCCCAAGCGCAGCTTCCCCCTCGCGCCCCGAGATCATCCCGGTTTCCGCCAATCACAGCGCGTGCCGCCCGAGGCGGGGCCTTTTATTAGCCATTGCCCACGTCCATCACTCCTCCGTCATTAAAGCCCCACAGCCTATTTGCCTGCCTCGTCAAGCCCCACCTTCCAACCCGAGTCCTCCGCGGCCACAGAGACCGACGAGCAGAGGGGAGCCGATTTTGAGCGCTCCCGTGTGGCCTCGCAGCCAATGGGAAGGGGGGGCGGCGCGGCGGCCATAGGCTGGCGCGGCGGTGACGTCGGCGGGGCGGGAGGCGGGCGCTAGGTTTGAATTCGAGGCGGGCGGCGGGGCAGGGCGGCTGGGCCGGGGGCGCGCGCGGGCGGTTGGGGCAGGGGCGGCTGAGGCGATGGTGATGGCGGCGGCGGGCCCGGCGCAGCTGCCGGCGGTATGCAACCGGCGGCTGGCGGAGTTCCTGCGGCAGGTGGACGACACCGACCTGGTCTGGCTGGAGGAGATCCGCGAGGAGGCGGCCAGGATGTTCAGCAGGTACCGACCCCCCCTCCCGCCGCCCGCGCCGGGCCGTTACCGGCCGCTCCCCGCGCTGACCCCCCGCCTCTCCCCTTCCCCCCGCAGCCACTACCGCGACGAGCCGGAGCTGATGCCCAAGACGCCGTCGCAGAAGAACCGGCAGCGGAGGAAGCGCCTTTCCGCCCTGCAGGAGGAGAGCCAGGAGCTGGGCAGGAAGAGGTAGGCCCGCCGGGGCCCTCCCGCGGGGAGGGGCTGGAGGCCGGGGGAGCCGGACCCCGGGAGGTGCCGCCTGGGAGGGGGCGGGTGGGCTGACGGTGGGGTAGGAGGCTTCYCTCGGAGCCGGAGGAGGGGAGGGAGCTCGTGAGAGGCCGCAGAGATCCGCCGCAAAGGTCGCACGAAGATAATCCCCCCCTCCCGGCGAGTCCCGCCGCGTTCCCTCCTTCGCCCTCGCGTTAAAGGGCCCGTTAGGCGCCGCGCTCCGAGCCACCTCAGCCTGGTGGCCTGGGAGTGTCATGGCACCGCGGCCCTCGTGAAGAGCGCTGCTGTTTGTCACTCGGTTCCATTTTGTATCTCGCTCGTTCTCTCTTCCGCTCTAAAGCGGTCATGTACGTGAGTGGCTTTCTCCGTTAGACRCTTTCTGCAGCTCTGTGTGTGTTGAGCTCTTAGAGGGGCTCGTCCCAGATGTTTTAGCTTTGTTTCTCTGCRCGTTCCCGTTTGTGCGTGGAAGGGCTTCGGCCTATTGCTGACTCCAGTTCCAGCCTAATGCACTGTTTCTATTGTCAGATTATCTAGAAGAAGGAATAGCAGCCTCAAACTGGTACCCTCCATGCGATATTCTCAACGACTCCGAAATAAAGAAAACCTGGAACTAATCAGGGCTGAGGCCAAAGAAGTTTCTCCACCTCAATGTGTGACAAGATCCCAGGCTGCAATGTCTGCTAAAAGCTCAGAGGTCCTTCCTGAGACCCCTCCTGTCCAGCAAGTAGAAGGGAAGGTTCCCTTAGTAGAAGCTGATGTCAGTGATTGCATTAGCACTGAGATACACCTCCAGAAGAGTGCRTCTAAACCAGCAGAGAAGCTCTCCACAACCATCCTCCTGAGCTCAGATGATGGTTCTCCCAAGGAAAGCAGGGTTGCCAAATTGCCGCCTGTGCCTGCAGCCCCTGAGCTGATGATGGTCCCTTGCACCCCCGAGGCAAACGATGCAGGAGAAAGCGAGGCTGCATCTGAGCTGGAGACAGCAAAGGCAGCTAATACTACGGTCATTTTAAGTGAAGAGCCTAGGCTGGAGGAGGTAGATGACTCTGCTCAGGTACAAGAGGGGTCTGATAAGGAGCCTTCCTGGCGCGTAAGGGATAGCCCAGGGACTCCGACAGGCTCTAGGCTGAGCCGTCGCTCAGTGCGGAGAAGTCTGATGGGTAAAACTTCCATGACTCGCAGAACCTCCTTGGCAGAGAAATACTCACTAGCCAGCAAGAGGCAAAGTATGATCCAGAAATCTATCACCAGGGCAACAGTCAAGAGGAAGGCAGCTCGGAAGTCATCTGTGTCCTCCAGTTGCATGGATGGTAAGTTTGAATGTCACCAGGTGAGTTTGCTTGGCACCATTCCTGCTCTTCTGGTTGATCTACTGCTTTTCGCCGCTGAAGGAAAATGACATTATGGGGCTAGTTCTGCAGTTCGGGTGCAGCAGCTGATCTTCCTAGGCTAGAGRAGCTGCAGTTAAGTATGGATGTTCTAACTGGCTTTCTAGAGACCTCTGTGGATAGAGAAACCCAGGTAACTGTGATAGTTCGTAGCCTATGAATTCAGCCTTGTGAGTCAACTGGGAGAACAGCCTTAATGTCTCCTGAGTTTCTGTGGYGGCAGCTTGCAAAGTTAAAGAGGGGGCTTTGCTGCTGGTGGCTGCTGARGAGGGTTATGGGCTCTCACAAAGGCCTGCCTGTTTTCTGGGAAATGAGGTAGCTACCACAAATTCACCGCTCTTTAAACAGAATCTGGCTGCTAGTTCTAGGGCTTCTCTTTTGAGAAGGGAATTTTGAGGCTGAACTTTGTAAACGTATTAAAAGTCTTCCAAACTTTTACAGYTTGCAATAGAGGCAGGTTTCAGTGAAGGACAAACTGATTTAAATGTTCTTCTGTGCTACCGGAACGCAAGCATTGGATTTAGTGCAGGAGAACAAAGTGATGGATATAACCTCTCTTTTTTTCAAGCTGAGGGAAAGAAGTGGCTAGTAAGTGGTGGACTAGTAAATGGCTCCTGAAATGCAGGTGATGCAAGAGAACCTCTTCCACGCAATTTGATGTTGAGGAGAGATCGGCTCTTTTGCACAGCATACTTCTTTGTTTGCAGGGAGAACTAATACAGCTGAAATAACGTTACTGTAATGTGTTCATCTGCAGCGTTCTAGCTACGTGGGATTTGTGCTGTGTAAAACTGACTTTTCTTGAAGAGTTACCCTGGTTTTGCTGTAGAAGGATATATTTGGAGAAGCACTGTAGTGGTTTTTTTCCATACCGATTTAACTGTTCTGGTTGAATGTTTTTGCAGAACCAGAGCGCTGCAGTCCCCAGTACAGGGTTTCCTGTGCTGGTAACAGGGTGGTGTGGAGTTCTGTGTAAGGTTCTAAGCGCGGTGTTGAGGGCTCCCTCAGTAAAAAAATGAAACTGTAGGGAAGTCTTCTCATCTGTAATTTTGAAGAGGCACTGAAGTAGGTTTATCTACCCAGTTTAAATGATCAGTCTGTATTGTCCAGATCTGGATTACCTAGGAGGTTTAAGGGAGGCTTTATTTCTTCCCTCTGCACTACTTGAGATGATTGTTCTTCTGCCTAGTCAAAATTTCCAGATGTAAGCAGAGGAACTGAGATGTTTCGGGCAGCTCCAGTTGAGCTCGTTAATGCTTGAAAGCCCAAAGCACCTTAATCGACTGCAGAGTGTGTCTGTGTGTGTCTGATGCATCAGATCTTGCACTGGATATGTGTACAGCACGTGGGTTTGCGCTTCCTTCGATAACATCTGCAGTGGAAGTATGGGAGCAGACTGCAYGCTCGCGCGCCCTGACTGTGTGAAGTCTGCCCTTGTGCGCTTCACTCAGGCTGAAGCTGCGTCGCCTTCTTAATTATTAACAGCAGTTTCCGGCTGTGCTGGTACTTAAAAGCTAGCTACCGTTGAGCCAGCTGGAACGCTTAGCAGGAAGCAGCGCTCAGTCTGTAAATAATGCTGGTTTTAACTACTGCTAATATCTGGACATGGCCCTGCAAAATCAGTCTAAGCCCAAACCTAGTCACTCTTAATGTAAGCTCATTGAATATCACTTTGAACTCATCTATAATTGAAAACATCTGTTTTCTTACATTAAAATTGCAGGCAGCATTTTCTCTAGTGCTACTTAGGTATATTCAGCTGCCYGTGCTTGTAGCAGCATGCGTTTGAATTGCAGGCAGTAACCCAGGAGGCAGAGCAAATGCCTC
Organism: Oceanodroma leucorhoa; assembly: GCA_030449065.1. Taxonomy (NCBI): domain Eukaryota; kingdom Metazoa; phylum Chordata; class Aves; order Procellariiformes; genus Oceanodroma; species Oceanodroma leucorhoa. The sequence continues at coordinate 268,057 of JASVER010000159.1, forward strand.
TGCAACAGTCTTGAGGGAACTTCGCTCCTGCAAAGAGTCTTGGCCTGCACCTGTACGTTACAGCTCTGGCATTTTTTTTCTTTTCCCGCAGTCTCCAGCTCTGGAGAGGTGCCAGAGGATGAAGAAACAGTTGTCAAAACTGGGTGAGACTACTTTAAGATATTTCTTTATCCCTAGTATCCTGCCTGGGGGATTTTTTTGCAGTGGCATTCTTGGCATAAAATGCACTGCTTGCAGATAACAAGTGGCTTCCCAGTTTCCTTCATGCTATTAAACATGGCTAMCTTTTTTCTTTTTTTTTTCTGTAGGCCTCCTCCTGGACCTTGTACCCCCTCCAAGTTGGTAAGATTTGAGCAGAGATTAAAAGCATTTCTGTCCGTATGGACTTGTGAGCAAAACATGTTGAATACACCTCTCATTTGTTATTGGGGAATTGGAGGGAGCTCTGGCCACAGATTGTCGGACTCAGTCAATCTGCTGCATAGCGCTTGAACAAAGAAGGCATAGAGCACTCGGCTCGCGTACGYGCGTGAGCCTATGCACAGCCTCCCTGGTTCCGATACACAGGCTAGAGAAAGTCTGAGATTGCCAAGTCTGTTTTAATCACAGTGTTCCAAAATCGGCAAACCAAAACCCAGTAAATTTTATTTGGAAAATGAGCACATGTGACCCAAGGCTTATTTTGGATGCAAGCAGAGGTATTCTGTCAGTATGGTGTTACAATCTGAGATGCTCTCAAAGCCAAGGCTAGCTTTGACTAGAAAATAGCATTCTCTCTGTCATTTTGCATAAATATATTTAAAAGTAAATGATGAGTTGATGCACACCAGCGCTGAATACTGACCTTGGCATCGCTGGCATTCAGCGTAGAGTCCTGCTTTCTGGCTCTTGCTTCTTAGCCTCTTGCTAGAGGTCAGTTGTATGAAAATTCAATCCTGAATCTATACAGATAAATAACCTTCTTATAATTCAGGGAAGTTTTTTTCAATTGGACAGAGTTTGTACACTATCACTATTTCTGTATTTTTAAAGCTTCTTTTGACCTTTTCGTTAGTCCTGCAGATTCAAAGCTTGTCCGTCTGTCTTAAGACAACCACAGAAATTTGTTGTAAATACCATTCAGGTCAAAACGTATCCCTCCACAATTCTCGCTGCTCTCCTGAGGAAGAAATCCCAGGATTATGTCAGTGTTTCATCCAGAATAATTTTCAATAAGCAAAGACTGAATTAATGGAGTGGAGCTCTGTGGCTTTAAGTGCTTCTGCAAGCAAGGACAGGTTTACACATGCTTTTATGGCTGTGCTTGTCAGTAGATCTGCAGAAGTTCAAATAAGCTCAGTTTTTTTATTGCCTCTGGATTTTTAGCTTGCCCAAGTTACACTTGTAGAAAAGCTTAAAGGAAAAACGTGGAGAAGAGAGAAATGAATGGACTGCTTTGCAGATCTGTGAATAGAGGACTTGTATCTTTTGTTTCTGTACCCTGATGAATTTATAAATACAGTGTAGTCCATGTAGTGTACTTGACCTATCCTTGATCCTCATCTTTTATTTCTATACCACTGCGGTGGGGAGTGGGACCTTGTAGCCTGTCCCGTTCTTAGCCTGTCACCAGGTTACCTTACCCTRTCTCTCTATCAGCAGTTTCCTTGGCAAACAAAATGTGGTTTGGTTTCTGCCAGACTTCCTCTGGGAGCTGTGAGCAGCGTGAAAATGCGGTGACTCAGCAACCYTCTCAAACCAGAAAATATCTTTGTCTATAGGAACGTACAAAGATAGTACCTTTATGCATGCTGTTACTTAAAGCTCAGATTCTTCTCAGGCCTGATCTCGAATGAATTAGATCTATGTCCTTCTGTTGTGCTACAAGATGCTTCCTATACCTAGCCTTATGATAAGACTCTACAGATGCATCTGGGGAGGATAAAGTTTCCATACTTCTTTTTTCCTCCCTTCCCAACTCCTTTGTGTCTGCCAGCTTACATGCCTGCCAACATGGCTTTGGGGAGTGGAGTTAATGCTTGTATTGCTAGAGTGCGGATTTCAAAAGCCATTGCCTGCTCTCTCACAGGCATATAAAACCATTATCACAACAGAATTTTGTATCAGTATAAGTGCAAAGGCAGCAAATAGCAATGCATATCACATTGATAACAGAAACAGATAAATCAAGGAAATGAGCTGTTTGTCTTCGCTGTCTCCCTGTTTGTCCATTCATCACTGCTAAGTAAAATGAGCGCTGCCTGACTCTTTGCCAGCATTCCAGCACGCATAAACAGATTTCCAACTTGAAATGCTTTTGTCCTTAATAGTTTATGAGTTTGTTCAGTTTAAGCAGTCAATCCCTCATTGCAGATACTTGTGTTCTGTTAATGTCTGTGCTTCTAGTGATGACGTGACATCAAGGAATTTACCAAGATGGTGTCCCGAGGGCTTTTTCACAGCTGGAGGTTAGGACTTCACTCTGGGTACTGGCACCAATCCTTTGTAATAGTACAGTAGTGCGGTTTTGCATTCTCTGGTAACATTGCAGACAGTGTCCGTGTCAGAATGGCATCACGATTTGAAACAGTAATTGGCTGTTTCTGTGTGAGAATTGTGCTGAAACCCATTTGCTTTTCCTACAGAATCCCCAAAGTCCGCGAATGTCACTTCGCTCTCGAACTGTCAGCAGAAACGCACAGCCACAGGAGACGAGCAGCAACGGTAGCTTCCAGAGGATTTTTGTGGTGGAATTTTAAAAAAGTCATCGCTTTGTTGGGAGGCTGACTGGGAAGTTTGAAAGATTGGCTAGTTGATTTGAGAGCCCAGTTTGAAAGACTGATCTAATCTTTGACAAGCAAGGATTTGTTTCAAGAGACTAGCAGTTAGGAAATTCTGTGCTGGAGTTATTTTCCACCCTSGGAAGGGCATGGAAATGAAGATGGAGGGATGCATGTTCTCCAGGTTGTGGCAGGCCTAGCTGAACCCCATTTCTGAAGCAAGCAGTTGCGCGGTACCTGTGCAGGACACCATAGCATTGCATTAGTGCAGACTGCRTAACACAGATTACTTTAGACAGCGTTGCTTTATTTTGTATTTCTAGGTTTGAATGGCGCTGTGCGGTTGCTTGCTGAAAGCMAGAAAGGTCCTGCTGTGCATAATTCATGGCAGCTTTTTTTGCTATTTAGTGAGCTGCTAAATCTGTTGTCTGCTTTCAAAGCTGGGTTGGAAGGGATTTTTTTTCTGCTAGAACTAGCTGTGTAACTATGTTTTCTTTCAGAGAACAACTTAAAGAACGGGGAGACCCAGGAACCACCCCAGAGTGCCAGGTACGTTCGTAGAATCATTCTGGCTGGAAGGTGCCTCTGGAGATCTATAGTCCAGTYCAAAGCAGGTTCAACATTGTTAAATGGCTTCAGTGTTTTGTGACTAAAACTTCTGCAGTAAGTTTTCTSTGCCTCTATGAAAAGAGGATTTAATTTGCATCTTCTATCACATTAGAAATTTTTTATTGGAGATCTACTTGTGTATACACAATGAAATATCTTTCAAGCTAGGATAGTTTTATGACCTTTTTTTAAACCTGACTTTGAGACAACCAGGAGGATTTGCCATGTGTGATGGACTACATTTTTCTCACAGGAGAAAGCCAAGTTACAAGAGAGCTGTGGATGAACGCTATGACAATCAGCAAGCAGAAGATGGAGGGCTTTCTCCTCCGAGAAGAAAGGCCCCATCCCCTACCTTTCCGGCCAGCAAAGTAAGATCCTTGTAACCCTGATGTACTTCACCAAGACCTGTTTCTTACGCTCCTGAGGATTGTTTTTGTCATTCCTCTTGTAGGTTGTACGTCCTTTCAAAACATTTTTGCACACTGTGCAGAAGAACCAGCTCCTCATGACGCCATGCTCTGTGGGGAGAAACGGAGTAATAAAATCTTTTATCAGGTACAACACTCCTCTCCAGCCTGATCCCAAGGTAAGACGAGACTGTTGTAAGCTAGTACATGATGGTCTGATGAGTGTCTAAGTTAAAGCACAGGCGTGAAAGAAACTTTTCAACCCATMTTAAACTAAGAAGTGGCTTTAAGCTGTCTGTTTACACTTACGTAAACTAAATAAAATTGTGATTCGTCAGCTTCCTAGAGAGTTCTAATTTGGACTCTAAGCTTTATTACTCTAKCATTCCCCTGTGATATTAGCAAGTAACAGCTGGGAAGGAAAACTGGGAAATGAAAATCAAGGGGGTTTTGAATACTGCAGTTGAGGTATAAATATAACTGAAGTCTGCATATCCAAAGTCTCCTTCCTAGGACTTTTCTAATGAGTGAGATCTGAGCAAATGCCTCTTAAATCCAAACTTCTGATGTTCTGAGGTTTTTCAGACCTTTGAAGCAGGAAGAAACGAGGGGCTGTCCTGAACAGGAGACTGCTGCGCCAGTGAGACAAGTATGCCAGTGTCCAAATCTAATAGGCATCAACATCACTGAAGTGTAATTGTTGCAACCAGCAAAGACGAACAACACACCTTTGCTGTTTGCAGGCAGAAGCCTCTGCCTGTGCAATACCGAAGTGCAGTTTGCAGCATCACAGGGGAAGCTCCTGTACCCCAAACAGAGTAGTTGTTTGGGTGGATGGGATTTGAGAAGATCTGGTTCTAGATTTCCAGAGGGACTTGGTTTTCCCTGTGTACTGCTTACACAGGAGAGTTTGGTCATAAATCATGATCATTTAATCACATGGGCTGGACTTGCAGTAGGAATACTACCTGCATCACTGATGGGCAGCCCTCACTCTTACCTGATCTGCATTTAGATTTGGTATTTAACTCAGAAGAGAAGTCAGTGTTCAAGGAAAAGCGGGTTCCAATCAGTGTGCTGTAGTTCCTATCCCAGAACAGTGCTCTGACAGTGTCAGGCGGGTACAAGGGTGTAGCTTCATGGATGCACCTATGGACATGCTAGAAGCTGCCGTGCCGAGCATAGGTTGCTCATACTTCAAATACCCAGCAACTTGCCTGCAAAATAAGGTAGTTCTAGGGCTTGTTTTCACTTGCAGGAGAGTTGGGGAGGGAGAGGAGGGCATATTGCAGAAACTGGTTTTCCTGCATCTAGCTTATATCTGGCAACCTAATATCAGAACTTTTTACTGCTTGAAGCTGTCAYGGTTGTACTGCCTAGAGAGTCTTGCTGTACTCGAACAGATAAGTCTATCATTAGGAAGTAGTGAAGGATTCAAGCTTCAGTCTTGCTGGTGTTCCTGCTGACGTTAGTGTCCGTATTGGCAAAGGACCTAACATGATGAGAAGAGAGTCTTCTGACTAGTGCATCCTTTGCTGCTGTCAGTTCATTGAATGTTGTATTTTAGGTTTCRTTCCAGTGCGGGCAACTTCCCCTCAGAACTTTTTCTGGGTGGGGACTAAACATAACTAAATAGCACCAGGGCAATAAGATATCATCGTTAGTTTTAAATTAGCCAGTTTGGATACTAATAAGACGGATCATTTACAACACGGAGCCCAGCATAAGGTAATCASTCGAGTATTTCACTGTGCTTCTCAATGGGTTTGTACTAAGACCAGGCCTGTCATAATTAGGCATCTGCAGTATCAAATCTGGCATTAAATTAGTTTATCTTAATCTGTTTGCTGTGACTGTAGTGATGGCTGGATCTTGTTCTAAGTGATAGTATACTTAGGCCGAGTTAGCTGGACTGTTTAGAAGAATGAGAAAAATGCTCTGCATTTCTGTCTAGATGGCATATGGGGCTGACTGTGTGCTTGAAACAAGCTGTAAGCACTCTAAATGGTGGTGGTTTACCATGAGATAAAGCTTTGTGGGAAGCAAAGACGCCAGTGGGAGCTCTGAGTTGAAGCAAGCAAGGTGTTTCCTAGAGCACCATCTGTCCCCTACACTCGCTGCAGGAAGTTAGTATCATTGCCAAGCATTAGCAATGCTTTTTTGGTTCTTTTTACCAACAGAAATCACAGTGCTGTCTGTCTGCAATCTCTGCGGAAGCTGCCTGGACTTCAGGAGCTGATGCTTCTGTTTCAACTTCCCAGCTTCTTCTCTTGCTCTCTAAGATTAACACCACATTGCATCTGTTCCCAAACATCCATGACCACATCACAGGCTACCTGAGCTCTGTTTCAGGGTTGTTACCATCCSTTGGTTCTGGCTGCAGTTCCTTGGTGTTATCTCTGGGCTCTTACTTAACCTGAGCAAGTTGAGGTAGAAAGAAGCCCTGGCAGGTGGGTATAATCACATTTCAATCCACCTCAGGGAAAGGAGAGACAGAAGCTAGAGACTCTGAGGAAAAAGCAAGAAGCTGAGCAGCTGAGAAAACAAAAACTGGAGGAAGAAAAGAAACGGCGACTAGAAGAGGCAAAGCTGTGAGTATATGCTTTCTGTCTGCTCTGGACTGCTCTCTCTGCGCCTGTAGGTTGCTACATCTAGGTCTTTTATCTTGCGGAGTCCATACATGCAGCAAAAATTCTTGTCAGCTTGCTCTCACACTGCAAAGACAGTATTTGTTCTCAGAGTATCGATCTAGAATGCTAGTAAAAAGTTAACTACCCTAGCTGACTGCTTCTTCAGCTTTTCATCTYAAGTCCTCTGTCTCAGATGGAGCTTAAAATATTGCTAATGTTTAAATGAATGGTGTATTTGGTTCGCTGAATTCCATGCTGCCCCAGAGCTGTCTGGTTGGCCTTGTATTTGAGTTGTAAGGAACTCATCTGGCTGGACTACAATGATAAAGTTGCTCTGTGTCCTACAGGAAGCGTGAGGAGCGCCTGCGCAAAGTGCTGCAAGCTCGGGAACGGGCAGAGCAAATAGAGGAAGAGAGGAAGAGGCGCATTGAGCAGAAGATAGCTCTGTTTGATGAGAAGACTGAGAAGGTAAGGCCCAATATACCCGTAGAGTTTATTTGGGAGAATAAATAATCTATTGGGGTAGATGATGCCACACGAGTGTGCCTTCCAGAAAGAGAGGAACTGAGGCTGCTTGAAATCTAGAGAACACACTGGAGAACAGTTGAATAAAGAACTTTCCAGAAACTTCGTGATTCTGAGTGACTGCCTTTCTCTTGGTTACAGCAAATGGCAGATGAAAACACTTATTTTCCAGAATTATGAATCTAAATGGGCTTTATTAAGGCTCTGTTAGTCAAATGGGAGAAGAACTTCAAGTAGATAAAGCCAGCCTAATGGACCTGAAGCTTTATCTMCTTGAAGCTGTTCTCCCATCTGACTAATAGATGACGAGGTGAAAATAAACATACTTCCTCCAGACCCTTTCTTGTATCTGAGACTTCCAGACAATTTGCACATGTGACCGTAGCAGTCATTTGTCTGCTTTAATTATCTCCATCTGCTTTTCTTATTTCATGCTTCTGAGAATATATTCTGATGGCTTTTGTGGTATTAGATGTATAAATACCAGAATAGGATCAGGTCTTCCTGTGGAGATGTAAAAGAAGGTAATTTCCCTAAATGTTACCTTTTTAAAATAAAGCACAGGTCCCACTGGCTCCTGGTGGCAAAAAGGAAGCTTTTGCCCCGTCAGAGGGTGGGAGCTCTGCATCTTTTAGACTTACTGCTATGGTATTTCACATGCACAGAGAACTGTCCCGTATGAGTCTTAGGTATTCAGCTAGCTCTTCGTGTGTCTTAGGTGCGGGAAGAAAGGTTGGCAGAAGAGAAGATGAAAAAGAAAGCAGCTGCCAAGAAAATGGAAGAAGCAGAGGCCCGGCGCAGGCATGATGAAGAGGCCAGAAAACAAAAAGCACTGCAGCAGGTCTGTGCTGGAGCCCATCCTGTCATCCCGCATGCAGTTAGAATGGCCGCAATCTGCCACAGTCTTTGTGAGCAAGGGATCCAGCGAGAGTACTAACACGAACCAACTGAGTGAAAATTAGTGTAGCGGAGAGGCTTTGTCCCTAAAGCTCTCCGCAGTGTTTGCTTCCTGCTTCCTCGTGCAATATGCTGTAAGCTGTTAGTGGTGGTTGTGACCCACATTTCTTCCGCAGTTCTGGACAGATTCTTACTGAAGACCTTAATTTGTGGATTGGCAAGTATTAAAATCTCAGTTAAACCTGTCTCTCAGAGATCCAGAGCATGGTGGCCATTAGACCCTTTGGGATACACTGTGGGCAGGGAAAGGCCAGCACTGAAATAGCTGGAGAGATGATGCACCTACCCTGAAAGCACTGGGACTTTAGCCCTGAGTTTTCCCCTCCTGTGTAGTGATAGGTGCTAGAGACTTGGGTCAAATAAGGTGTTCCTGCTGCTTTATCCTGGAGCCTGTTCCTGCACAATGTATGGTGAGTACTTGCCTTGTTGGGCTTAGCAGGAGGAGGAGGAACGTCGGCACAAAGAGCTAATGCAGAAGAGGAAGGAAGAGGAGCAGGAACGTGCCAGGAAGATTGCTGAGCAGAGGCAGGCAGAACAGGAGAGAGAGAAACAGCTGGCTGCAGAGAGAGAGCTGGAGAGGAAGAAGGAACAGGAGAGGATCCAGGCAGAAAAGTAAGACAATCTCTATTTATGTACTAGATTCTGTGCTGGGACTTTGAAAAGAAGCAGGAACAGAGGGTACTAGTGAAAGGCCCAAGCAGTGAAGAGCTACTTTGTGCTGTCAGTGCAACTCTGGACCATCACGGGTACTGAGCTGCCAAGAAGAAATCCTGGGCTCAGTAATGTAGGAAGTATGGTGGGGAGTGCCCTGAAAAGCAGAAGAGGGGTTTGCAGCAGGCACTGGGTGGAGGGTACCCCGGTGTAGTTTTGAGAGTAATGGTCTGTTGCTTTGTTCTCAGGCTACGTGAACAGCAGGAGAAGGCTGCTCGCCTGCAGAAGGAAGTGTTGGCTGCTAAAGAACCGCTCCACAAGGAGATGGAGAAGAAAGAAGTAAGTACTCTCTTTGTAGATGGATCTGACTTCAGTAGCCGCTACTGTTAGAAGCAGCTGAGCTGTGAAGCTCTTAAGAACCCCGATGAGTGAGTTGTTGCACTTCTGAACTTGAGCCAACCAAAGGTGCTGTTTCTGTCCGTTGCAGAAGGTATGCGTGCTCTCTTTAGATGGCAGCACTGCAAGAAGGACGGACAGGTAAYGCACAGGTTATTGAAGTGAGGTTTTTGGCTTTTCCCCCTTTCTGTGCCCAGGTGTATGTGTACCTCTCTTGATATCAAACAATAATTAATCCCAGACTTTTCAGAAGAACATCTCAAGTTTACATTTGTGCCACCTTCAGCAGAACCACGAGTACAGACTGTAAGACTTTGTCAGGTTATTTTCTGCAACGGTCATGCCGGCATACCTTAACTAAGCACGCGGTTTTGTTTGTGGTGTTGCAGCGGGAACTTTTGATGCCTTGGCAGTCCGTGCTATTTGAATAAAGTGACTGCAGCTGGATAGGCTCAGGTTTTTGCTTAACTTGCAGCATGCATTTTTGCTGGAGGTGTTGTTCAGGTAGCTTTTGGAATGTCTCTCTTGAAGGATTCGCACGCAGTAATTGCTGGGAATTGGTAGCAAACCCTTTCTATTTGGACTGTTGCTTTTTGGTTTATACAAGATCTGGGACAACTTGCACTTTCAAGACGATTTGTGAGAAAGAACAGAAGGTTGGAATAGTTGGTTGGAAACTGTCCAACGTTTGCCTGAAATCATTGTCACTCCGCTTAGTAGAGCTGTGGCATTAGCAGGCTGACAGCAGTTGTCCAGCTGCCTTCGGGGAGCTGAATTCCTTGGGGATCCCTGCGTGCCCAGCAAGCTCTCGCCCTGTCAGTTGGCTTCCTGAAGTTGGGCAGCTGGTGGGAGACCTCTGTACAACTCGTCCTGACGTTAAGACTGAGTGGGGTTTATTTCACTCGATTTTAGATGCCTGCTGTTTGAGTTAGCAGCCTCTTGGTTTCCCTAGATCCAGCAGGAAAAACTAAGCATTCACAGGCTGAGATTCTTTTGACCTGTTTGGGACAGTTACTGTACAATGGGATGACTTGGCCTCTAAAAATACTGTTTATTAGTCTAAAGAGAGGCTAAGATCAGTAGCACAGACTTTTCCATCTGCAGATGGTCAGCTGGTTTCTGATGTTTATATCCTAAAGATAAGGTCAGTAGCCAGTTTTTCAAAGCATGAAGTCATTGCATTATCAGAGGAAGGCAACTAATGCTCTTACATGGSAAGGTCAATATGCTTGTGCCACTTTGTGAGGAAACCTCAAACTATTGCATTGCATTTGTTCACTGTCTGCACTGTGTCCAAAGTGCTCCTCAGCATCACAAGTAACAGAGACTTGCAATTAGATACTTAGATATCTTTTTTGCATATCAAAAAAATGGATCCCTGGATTAGCAGCGTAGCTTAGTTCATAAGATAATTCATTTGTGATGTCGGCTTGCCAGCAGGAGGAGCAGAGGCTAGCAGAGATGAAGAGGCAGGAGCAAGAACAGAAGAAACTGCCAGAGGAACAAAAGGCTAAAGATATAGCCCAAACACAGCACCTAGAAAACAAAGAGGTAATTCTGCTCTCTGGTGAAATTTCTTTAAGGGATGACATCAGAGAACTTTGAGTCCAGCACTGACATGCTGTTACAATGGGCAGTTTTACCCTCTGCTTTTTTTATTCCCTTTCAATAACAAAGGGATTCTGTAAACATTTTTCCTGGTTCCCTGAGGTTGACTCCTGGTGGCCTTGAGTATTTAATTGACTTCTGGGGAGTGAAAAGGAGGGAAGGGAAGTGGCAAGTATTTGCCAGGGTTTTCTAGYTGTCAGGATAAGGCAGTGGCTGTTAAAGTTGCCTTTCTAAGCTCTTTAAATGCTGGATGAACCTCACAGGCAGCAGCGATGCTGAAATAGCGTTATTTAAGTTCAAAGTTGGAAACAGCCACAGGATGGCAGCAGAGCCTGGGGAATAGTGTTGCATTTGGGCCTCACTACCGATGGMACTTGAGAAGATCCTGGAGGTGAGGAACACGTCTCGAACACTGAAGACAAATATATAGCTTTGGAAGGAGATAAAGATCCGTATATTTTAATCTTTGAATGCAAAACCAATGAAATATGAGTTAATGTTAATGGACACAAAGCCACGAAAGCAGCCTCTTATGGGGAAGAAAAACTGTTTCCAGCTCTCTAGAGATACTTGTYCCTCTAGTTAAGGACTGACTTACGTTCCGTGGCTGGTGAAATTTGCAGTTTTAAGTTTTTCTTCATCACTTGCATTTCCCTCAGTCGTGCTGTTCCCATCAAAATTACAGTRCAGTTTGTCCTGAGCCGATATGTGCGTATTCTCTACAAGGTAATAATTCAGTTTAATATTATTAAACAAGCCCAGAAGTCTGGTTGCGAAGTATTTAAAGCACATTACTTGTCTCCAGCTTTGAGGATGTAGCAACTCCATTTAAGCCTTGCTTGAATTGAACAGAACTGCTGTATCTGTATTAGATGCGTGTATTGCTGGCTTGTTCATGCCATACATAGCCAATTAAGCAGCCTAATTAAACAGGAGAAGGCAATGCAAAGTTGTAATTGGGTCAAAACTTTAGAACTCGAGTCAAGTTCTTGGGTCAAAGCTTTAGAACTGCCAGGTTTTGCAATTCTGCTGTAAAGCAAGAGGTGGAATATTGAGGTATTCTGGACTACAAGCGTCTCACTGCAACTTGGAAGCGCAGCAGTGCTATTGCATCTAACGCCTGTGGAATGTATTTGCCTTCTAGAATTCGCCTGCCTGCAACTCATACCAGATGACTCCGCAGGCCCAGAAAGAGCCAAAGGCCCCCACGATAAATCCAAACAACTATGGACTGGATCTGAACAGCGATGACTCTACTGATGACGAAAGCCAGCCTCGCAAGCCCATCCCTGCTTGGGCCACTGGTATGTGTTAGCAGGTTGAGATCTGTCCCGAGAGCCCCCAGAAAACCCTGCTGCAGCTTTGTGCCAACAGATAATAAGACCTGGTGTAAGATTTTGCCCAGTTCCTCCTACTTGCACACTGCAGTTGAAAGTACTAACCTCTGGCAGTGTGGCTGGAGTGCAGAGTCAAGGGCTTCTCTACCACTCGGGGAGCTTCATGGGACAATGTTGGGGAACAAYAGTCTTTTAAACTGCCTTAACAGAGCTGCTAGTGTCATTTTGCCAGTGTGAATGGAGTAATTATGAACTAGTGCTCTGGCCTTGAGCCTGCTTGATGCTGATTTATCTTTAAAAAGCAAAGTAATGCCAGATGTCATGGACTAGGCTCCAGACTGGTGGTGGCCGTTCTGGTTCTGAAATAGTCGGTTCCATAATTTCATATTCTGCCTACCCCAGGGGAGCTGAGAAGYTGTGGGGAAACTAATGGTGTCTGCAGGAAGAAAAGCTGAGAAACCTTGCCTCTTGTGAACTTATTCTAGTTCCTGGACAGAATTCAGCACGTGCAATATTTGCCCTCCAAGTGATCTATGCTGAAGTTTTAGGCTTAAACAGGGTGCTTTAAAACATCAAATACCGCAGGATTTCTCCCATTTGCGATCTCGGTGTGATTAGAGATGAGGAGAGCGGGGACACATTGCATACAAACAGCCTACACAGCAATTTCAATTAAAAAATTAATGAAAATTTAATCTTTTGTTTCTCCAGGGAATCAGCTTAGCCAAGCTGTAATCCGGCAGTACTACAACCCTCCCAATGTYGACGCACTCTTTGGGGTGATCGCAAGCCCCAAGCTGGAGGACATCTTTTACAAAAGCAAACCGCGCTACTTCAAGCGCACAAGCTCTGCTGTGTGGAGTTCCCCGCCATTTCCAGGTGCCAAATCGGTTCTAGGTCTGCCATACAGCCTGAAAAAGTACTGAGGTGGCAGGGGCTGTTTCTCGTGGAGCAGTGGGTATGCATTTCTGTCTCTAGGTGAGAAAAGAGTTCCTGTTCAGTATCTGTAAATCTTTAGGTATTAGCATTGAATAAATGTCAGCTCTTACTGGGCCTCTTGCATTTTCTGTTTTCGGGGCTTATTTTCTCATGGTTAGGCAAAACAGCAAGCTTTTGGGAGATACTGCCGTGGAAGGATGCATCTCCTTTTGCCCGTAGCTTTAAGCTGGCAAAGACTGAGACCTTTAGGTCATGAGAGCGCATCACCTAAAGCCATATGATCCTCCCCTCTCCAGCCCAGCAGGCCCGGTAGTAGCTGCCAGCAGCAGATGAAAGTCGTACGTCTGTACCGTCCCTGCCCACCTCCTGGCTGAAGGCAGAGTACTGGTACAGCTAAGGACGCCTTCGGTAAAATCCAAATATGCACTGCTGATGTTCTCCGGAAGGTGTGGTCTTCATCATCTCCTGCAAATTGCAAAATTATTTCGTTGTTTCATTTTTTTTCAGTAATACACTTAATGCCAACCCCAGGTGCGATTATGTGCACAAGCTAGATTGATACTGGTGTTACTGCAGCTCGGGCTGAAACACCCCGAGGATTTTATGGACCTTTCTTCAGTTGTTGGAGAGAGACGTGACCCTCAGTGTAATCATGTCTCCAGGAATACCCAGAGTAGCATAAGCGGGCTTTGTTCTTCTCGGGTTCGTTAAGAGAAATTGTACAAAGGTTCTGATAGAATTTTGTTTCTCTAATTTAAATTCCATGTCTGTGGCATAGATTGGATTGAAAGAATGAGTGTAACCTTAATCCCTATCTTTCCCTTTTCTCCCCTCGGCTGTTTCATTTGTTCAGCATCAAAGCTGGTTTTATTTCTAGGCCTGTTTTGCACTTCATGTTCGATAAGGCAGTGCCAAATGGACTGTTATCAAAAGTTTCCTCTTAACAGCAAAATATCAGAATTTCAGTTTCCAGAGCACTTGGTGTTTTAGTCATTCTTTCTACCCCTAACTTACACAGACACTTGTGTTTTCTCTGTAACAAGCTCCTGTACAGAGAGAGCAGGGGTCTCAGTAGAACAGTACTCGCTGGAAGATTTAAGGGAAACGGGGACACTGGTGGTTGTGGAAGTCTGTCTTCTGCAAATTACGCAACCTAGATGGTTCTTACCTCAGATTCATCTTTTTCTTGTGACTTGATTTGTTTTAAAGATGGGCGAGTGTTCGTGGCTGCCATTTCAGTACGTGAAAGACTGAAGAACACCGTTTCTGTGTACATACAACTCGGTCCTTTAAAAAAACCCCACTGTACGGAGATTACACAATGTGTAAGGAGACTTCTACCTTTCCTTGTGCATATAGTTAATGAACTGTTTGCAAGCAAATGCCTTTAAAATGACGTGGGGTTTTATATTTAAATACACCCACTGCTGGATGCTATGCTATTGATCAGTGTTTGTATCTGYGAGATGATTGTACTTTGATAGATGCTCTGTAGATTGAGTTTTGTATCTTAGAATGAACATAACCTTTTTGTAAGAAAGCTTGYTGAAATGGCCAAAACTTTAAAGTGGAATGCTATTTGAATGTCTGACAGTTTGATAAAAGTGAGTTAAATCATCTCCTCTGGGCTTCTCTTCTGGACTCATCATGGCTTTTTATTAGAAAAATCTACAGTATTTTGGAATCTGCCCTTTTGGTTGCTTTTTGCACCGTTTCCTTAAGATAGGAATGTTCTGTCTAGGAAGGACTTCATAACTCCTGCTGCAGTGGAAAACAGTTGTGCTTTGGAAACCCTGCAGAATTTGCTGACTAGTTTTAGTTTCTCCTTCTGTTTCTGGAAATTGGCAGAGGGGCAGTTTGGCATGATGATGTATTTCCCAGAAACCCTTGCTAAGGAATACATGACTTGAATTAACCTACATGCCTGTAATTCGCTACTTGTATAACCTCAGAAGATACTCAGAACTGCGACCACCAGATGGAGCAGGAACTTCAGTCGCAGTATAYGACTGGAGCACTGCTACTCAAAAACACGCAGAACCCCCCCACAAGTAGAAATCCCAGGAAATTACAACCGCAGGATTTTAAGAAAGATCTTTTCACTCTTGATTTCAGGTATTTMTCTTAATTTTTATTCCTGCTTGCCCAGGCAGCCTTTCCTGAGCTGTGGGTGCACGTGCTGGTACAGCCTGACTCCAGGTTTGTGCCGGACCCCGAGCTGGGCCGCCCCGGAGGTGCGGCGCTGGGTGGGCGTCCTGCCCGGGGGCTGCGTTTCAGTGAATACCCACAGGCAGATTTTAGAAGCTGCTCCTGAGTGAAGACAGTCTTAACCGTAAAACCCCAGTTATTTCGCTGTTGTCCAAGACAGATTCCTGGTTGCGTGCAGGGATTATTCTGCCCCCCAGCTCTGAATCAGCTCTTGTATTCTGTTGCCTGTTCTGRCTTACAGAATAAAACCATAGGTGACAGAATGGCAAGATCCTCCTAACCTGTTACTGCAGCTAGTGCCCAGCGGATACCTAGAAAAGTGTAACAGGGAAAGCGTAAAGCAGTATTTCCCAAGTGAGCGGACTTGGCCACCAGTAATTTGCAACACTTTGTTCCATTGAGGGGAGGGGAAATAATCTGATATATATTGTCTTTTCTAGACTGATACAGTTTCCCTGGMGTCACAGAAAATAGCTGGAGTCAAATGATGCCAAACAGAAAAATGGGATTTCTACCACATGGTAAACTTGTGATCCTTTAAAGTTAGTTGAGGTCTCAAAGCTGAAACTGCTCCAAGAAGGAACAAGTAAAAGCAAAGATGTTTCTGGATGAGAATGTGAAGGGCATGTTGTGCCTGGCTTTGGCTCCATGAAGGAAAAGCTGTCCTGTACCCGAGGCTTTGCAGGCACCGCCTGTGCGGATGCCCTCGGTTCTCACGGGTACCTGTGGGCAGGGACGGGCAGTAACACGGTTGTGGTGCCGAATCCAGCGTGCGGCTTATCGGAGCACGGGCCGGGAAGACAGCAGAGCTCTGCAGGTCCGTCCGAATCCAGGGCCTCCAAGGACACACCAAGTGGGTGCCAATAAACCAGTCCAGCTTTAGCAGCCCGACTGGCGTCCCAGTCCGTCTGGCTTTAGGATACTCACCTACAGATCTGGGAAGCAGCAGCTTCTCCGAGCAGCTGTTGACAAAAAGCACTCCTAGCTAGCGGGGGGTCCGAGGGCTGCAGGAGGTGGGGGGCAGGCAGGGGACGTGGTGCCCTCCCTCACAGGGCTGAGGGACGGGCTCGGGGTTGGACGACAATTGTCCTCACCCTCGGCCCCGAGGGTCTAGGGAATGTGAGTCCCTTGGGATACCAGAATCTCTTCCCCTACCTACCAGTTCATTGCAAGTTACTGACAAGTCAAAAAAAAAAAAAGGGGGTGGTGGGGTGGTTAAATACTCTCTCTTTAATCATGACGAGTRTTAGATACCTTATGAAAAAGGAATACTGGGAATTCAAACAGCCAAACAAAAGGTTGAGAGGGCAGATTCTTGGCCAAGAGAAAAGCCATTTYCAGTCTTCAGGGACCACTTTAAGCTTAGTAACAATGGTAAAATCTGGAACTGCCTTTTGCCATCAGATATTACTTGCAATGATGAGAGAGATTCTGGCCTCAAGAAGGCCTCAAAGCAAACACTCATAGTATTACTCCTGAGCCATTTAACTCTTATTTTATACCACTGATCTGAACAAAATTACCTGAGATTTTTGCTTCTGTCAGATGCTTCAGACTCATCCTTGAGGGTAAGCGGAGTGGGACGACACCTTGCAAACTTCASCAGGTATGTAGAAAAAGCAGCTAGCCCCTCTGAGCCATGCTGTCGTGGTTCAGCTTTGTTTAGAAGACTTTAAAAAAAAGACAGACAGGGACTTTTCTTACCAGGTCTTCTCAGTAGTACATGATCGGGACTAGGAACAGGAACCAGAGCCTCTCAACACATCCTCAGGATCACTGACATTTCAAAGCGTTTCCTCCAGGTTTGTGGGATCCCAATCCTATTTGGGTCCAGAGGTGCCGAAAACCTAGCACGAAAAGYTAGTTTCAAGTAAATAGAGCTATTAAAAATGACTTTTAAGCGTGCATGAGAGCTTGGCATCCCAGCCAAAGCCTTACTGAGGTTCKGTTCCCATTGCCTCTGCCCATTTACACTTATGACTGTGGCATTCCCTTTCCTATATTAAACATCTGACTATCCTTTATCCTTGGAATTAAAATAAATCCAGCGTATGTGGCTGTTCTGGAACTGGAGCACAGCGACTGTGTTCTTTGTGGCTAATGCCTTTCTCTGTCCTCCTTCCTTGGAGGATACGGCTGTGTCCAAGGAGAACAGCCCCGGCCCAGGTCGGCTGCTACTTGCTCCGACTGAACCCCCAGCTGGCAGCGCCAGCGTGAGAAGATCGCGGCTGTGACTGGAAAGGGGCCAAGAGCAGGAAGGGTTGAGGAAAACGGAGTCACGCTGGAAGCTGGCTGGGTGTAAAACTGAGGTGAAGCCCACGACCGCGGGCAGAGAGGGCATTGCCCTGGCTCAGGGGCTGCGTCCCTCGAGGGGGTGGGCAGAGATGGGGGAGAGGGCTCTYCATCTCCCCCCGTTGAAATGACAGTGGGAAGAAGCTGCGTGTCCTGGTGAAATCGGCTTCTCTCATTTCCACCCGTCACTTCCCAAGTGCCAGGAGTACTTTCCCCACTCACTCCAGGTGGCTGCCCGGCCGCCAAGGCACTTGTTTGCACTGCACAAAACAGGGACTCCTGGAACAACAAACAGATGAACAATCCCCCGGTGGCAGGTCAAGCCAAATTCTGCGGCTTCTTGCCTTGAGAACACTGTGTTTATTGAGCCTTTTTCTGTGCACCTTCAGCCCAAAATGCTCACTAATAAGGCGTTGTAGGTCTTTGCTTATGCCCTGTAGGAAGGTTAAGCTACGAGTTCTCGTGAAGGGATGTGGCTTCAGAGTCACCTTCTAGAYGCAGCGTCAAACCCACAACTAAGGTCACTCTGCAGCGAGAGCCCTGCCTTGTACCCGGGACTCGCCCTTCGCAGCCTGTGAGTAGCCTGCAGGGTACCAGAACACAGCATGCAAAAGGGTTGCAAAAGAGTGCAAGCTGCGTGCATCTGGAAACAAGAAATAAAAGGAAAACAAAAAACATCAAGTTTAGCCCAATGTTTGCTTGGTACAAAGTGAGAACCACATGAACAACGCTGCTAGAAATACTCCTTGGGGCTGGGGGAGAAGGAGCGGTATGTGCAGGTATGCCTTCCCCTCCCAGATCGGTTAGATGGTTCTGGAACCACAGAAAATGTGGAAATAGTGCGCGAGGCTCGGCTCTGCTCTGCTCAGACCAGCCTCACTATGATGGAAATAAACCCCTTACCTGGCTAAGTTTGGAGTTGTGCCCCTCTCCTGACCTCTGCAATGCTGTCACTGAAACACAACAGCTTTATTTCCAGGGTCCCTTCCACAAAGCAGAAGCAGGGAGGATTCCTAGAAATAAAAAGAAATGCCCTAGAGATGTGTTTACAGAGGGTCTCGYGCTGCATTTTCTCCAGCCCACGCTGCTGGCTCAGCCCCGAGGTGGGAGAGCACTGCACTGATCGGGACTTGGCCCAAYCACCCAACACAAACCCTCCCACCAGTCTTTGCCCTGGCACCCTAAAGACAAAGAGGAGCTGCAGAAGTCACTGTGCASAAGCAAACTCGCTTCGGTGCTGATCTGTTGTAAGAGAAGCCAATAGCTAAATCTTTCAATGTTTGGATTATAAATGAGAATTAAGCAGTTAAGATTTTTATCTGCATGCTTTCTAGATTATCCAACCTGCACCAGCCAAGAGRCACAACCCCAAAAAAATATCATTCATCACCTACTTCCGTGAACCGCAAGGTTTTCAACAGCAAATTTGTTAAAACTTACCTGTGTCTTAACACTAGGAACACATGGAAATAACTGTCTCGGTTGCATCCAGCCATAATCCTTTCATGCTGCCCTCTCCTTCTACCCAACACAGGAGAGCCATCACTAAACTCTCCAAGTCGTCCCCGATTCAGAAACGAGAGATGGCTTCTCTGTGGACGGGCTCGGCACTGGCACCGGCTGCGGACGGAYGCAGCGGAGTTGGAAGGACCGGCGCAATGGCTTTGCCAGCATGACAGTGCCGCAGGGAAGGGAAACGAAGAGGCGGCAGAGAAGCTGGCGGGTGGACGTGACGGCATCCCGTGTATCCCAAGAGATCTGTACCTACACCCTCACTAAATCTCACGACTTTTTCATGGTGGAAGGACTAAAACCAAGGCTACAGGAATGTCAGAACAGCACAAGGTGCTGCTCGTGCTTTATAGCCCTGCCAAGCCATTCTCGTAGCCGCCATCACCCCCCCTCCCTGGCACGGGGAGCCGCAGCGCCTGYGTGTCCCACCGGGACACCCCCCGGGACGCGGCGTTGGCGGCGCTGGACAGACTCCAGCCGTGGCCCAGAAGCGAGCGGGTGGCACAGCCGCAACGTCGCTCGGGCAAGAAAACCCGGCTGTCTCTAAAAGGGGCTTTGCTGGGTCAGAGGGAAGGCTGTATGATGAAACGGATGCTAAATCCTATCGTTTTCACATCCTCCCCCTCTCATGGTCCCCAGTTTGTCACCTCCCCTGTGCACACAGGGAGAGAGGCCAGCGTTCCCTGAGCTGGCACGCGACGGGACCCACTCCTGAGTACACAGGGGTCTTCCCAATAAAGTTTGGACCCAGACTTTATCTTCTGATTGTTCAGGGATTAGCCTGAAAATATTATTATTATTATTAATTAAAATGGATCCTAGTGACCCGATTGTTGACAATATTGCCAGCAGTAGGAAAACAAGAAAAACAAACACTTTTAGACAAATTCCCAAATGACATTAAGTAGCTTACAATGAAATCCAGATTGGCAGTCCTTGCCAGGGGATACATATTTCCAAATACTGTTCCCTACCTGCAGGGCCACCACGGGTCTTTCCAGGGACTCTAGAAGCTTATTTTCATCCAAATACATCTTTGAGCGGAAATTTTCTCCTTTTTGGGGGTAATGGGGAATAGGACAGCTGATTTTTTGCAGTCTCCCCTTTCGAGAGCCCCGAGCCCCTCAGCCACAGCAGCACTCRGCACTTACACACGAGTCACTCACCACATCACAGAAGAATCACGGCTGGGGTGGGAAGGGACCTGCGGAGGAGAGCTGGTCCAAYCCTCCCCGCGCAAGCAGGGCCACTGAGAACCGCCGGCCCAGGACCACAGCCAGGCAGCTTCTGAGTATCATCTCCAAGGAGGGAGACTCCGCAAGCTCCCTGGGCAACCTGTGCCAGTGCTGGGTCACCCCCACAGTGAAAAAGGGTTTCCCGATGCCCAGAGGGAACCTCCCGTGTTCCAAGACATACACTGCCATTACTGCTTCCCTTCTGTCAGGGCAATTTTAGATTTTAGTAGGTTAGCAGAACGGTGCCATACAGTCAGTGATAGCTCGCATCTTACCGGGAAGGTCCATGGATCTGATCTTCACTCTCCRAACCTCCTTACCCCATCCTCCTTTGGGCTCTAGCGGGGTCCACACCGTGTCAGGAGCTCTCCCAGCCACGTGAAGCCCAGGGCAGAATGAAAATCAGGTGGGCTTCCCTGACACGGCAGGGAAGGACGAGGCGCCTGCCCGACTGCCAGCCAGCCGAATTAGGTCTGTAACTCAAGAATTAGCCATCTGTGCCGAAAGCTGGCCAATAGTCCTTTAATTTTTACCTTAAAAACGTGCTTCTTTTTAAGTTCAGGAGTGACACTGTGATATCATTCCAAAGSTTATCAACATGGCTGACTCAGCTGCCAGTTCCGAGTTTATGGAGGCAATTTCTCCATGCCCCAACAGCGCACGCTTGGCTAAGAGCAGCTGAAAAGCTGCACAGAAGCAGCTATTAAAGATGTTTTTCCCTAACGTGTGGTTATTTTCATTCACGCATCAGCCTACTCTTTTTTATATATATATTTCTGGGCCACAGATCATGATATTTAAAAAGACACGTTAGTCCCTGCAGAATTGGAATTATAGAAGAGAAGCAGGGAAAACAATAGAAGAATAATTATGCAAGAAAAGTGGCAGCAGTTCTGCATGAAATCACATCAGTAGGCTGGAATAAATGAGCTTGAAAGTGCCTTGGATAAAATGGCTCGATGCGGTTTACTGGGCGCTGATTTTGCAGTTCTGCATCGCAGAGGGGCAGAGCAACCCCCCCCCTCGTGCTGAGCTTCAAACCCCACAGCCACGGGCAATGTCAGCGCGAACTCGCGCCGAGAGCGCTGTGTTCGCTGTTCCAGCTCCGGCGGCAGCAGCTGATGAAAGCAGAGGTCGCCCACATTTTTCATCTGTCCACTTCATAAACAAGCACGACCTGGATCCAATTTTCGTGCAGCTGCACGACCTGTTGGGCCCATTCCTCCCACCGCTGCGTAACTCCCCACATAAATACCCCGGGTCTTTGCGTTCGGCTGCAACGGGCGCTCGCTGCCTCCACAGCTTCGCACACGGCGTACAGAAAATGGCKCGCTCTGCCACGAAGCTGACTGTTGCTCTTCTCATCACCATGGTGCTCTGCAGCTCCCTTGGTAAGTTTTGCCAACTAAAAAAATAGAATTTAAAATTTTTACTTTTTTTTTTATAACCTTGAACTCATTAAACTTCTGCACAAAGTATTCAAGCTATTCAGAGTACCATTAAAACACCTGGTGGAGACTGTTCTAGGAAGCAAAAGAAACAAGGCAACATCCTGACGCCTCGTTTAAAATTTGCGGGGAAAGCTGGCAGAAGTGATGCCCTCTTGGTTAGCACAGAAGACTTTTGGTGACGACGGGGAAATTTAGCTACCTGGCCTCCAAGAAAATACTAATCACAGCAGCTCGTGTAAGGTCTCTGAGATTTYTTTTCTCTTGGACACTTACAGTAGGGCCCATCTGACTAAGCGGGGTCTCTGCGCTGCGATGGCCAGCGCTCGGGCACTCGCCCCGGCTCTCCTGGCGTCGAGGGACGGGGCTGGAGCCGGTGACAACACACCGCATGGCCGCGCAGGCACCGGCGCGGGACCAGATGGTCGGTCCCGCTGGTTCCGGGGACGGGAGCAGATGTGGAGACTCAGCCTTAAGCAAACGAACCCAACACTACTCTGTTATTTAACGACGGGTAACGACTCCCATTACCTAGCATTACCTCTAGGCCTGGCTCCCTGAGCCCACAAAGGTGCCTAATCTGAGGCAACATTGAAGCCAAAGCGTCAGAAAACAGAAAATAAATATGGGGAAAGAAGTAAACTTGGAAGGTGAAAAGGCGTACGAAAACAGAGGCAACCTAATTCACCATGTTGAGGGGGTGGTGGAGAACTCACAGCCTGGTTAACTCCTCTGAGGTTATTAACCGAGAATAAACTTCTGTGCAATTAGAGCACGTGAAGCAGCAGGGTGACCAGGAATATGCTGTACGCTGATGAGACAGTCTAAATTATCTCATCAGCTGAAGAACCTAATGATTTTATGAAAGCAGGTACAGAATATGGATTTTAATCAATGTGACTCTCCCATTAAATCTCATAAATTAAAAACAGGGATGACAATAAAAGGAGGAGAAAAAAACCCAGAATTTTACTAGAAGGGACAGAACTTAGCAGGCTGATGATTATTATTTTTTTTTTAAATCAAGGCTCAGTGATTAAATCAAGACAGTTCATACAAAGAGAATATGGAAAGGAGATCAAATTGCATGAGCAGCCCTGGAAAACCCAGCAAGGTCTTGGAAGAACAACATGTTAAGTGTAAATTCAAAATCAGCCTTTGTAGGCAGTTGTGTAGGTAGCAACATCAGAAGGCGACAAGATTCGGACTTGAAGAAAAGAGATTAAGAGAGTAGAAACATTTTCAGCTTACTTTCCTTTAAAATGCTGACAATTCCAGAGACAGGAGAAAAAATGTAATTACTGAATATTACAGACAACCTGGGTGATGAATAGACGAACATATTCAGAGAAGGGAGCTGAATGGATTTTGAGATCTGGTTAGAGAACAGGGAATAACGTAAAGAAGCAAAGGTGGATGGAAAAGAGAAAAAAAATCCCACAAAGCCTGAGAAGAAGCTGGAGAGGGGAGAGGGGAGAGGGCTGAGGACCAGGCGGGCAGAAGCCTACCCATGACCAGTGGGGTTCCTCCGAGGGACCTGTGCAACGGAGCAGCCCCCGCAGTGACAACCCCTTTCCCTGAAAGCTTTAAAAAAAACCCCGCAAAGCTGAGAACGCGCTCTGCAAAAACTTGGTGTGATTGGTACGTCATTACTGGGGTGGGGGGTGTTGAAGGGCAGAAGCAGCTGAATCTGAGCAAGTGAAAGGTTTGTTCGCCACATCCACTTTGTCTCCCCTACTCCAGGAGCTGGCTCRGCTCACGAGACCGTCCCCAGCTTCCTTCAGACACTTCTCGAAGGCTCTGCTGAACAGCTGCACTCCGGGGCCATTTCTCAATATAAAGTCGATGATTTGACCAGAGCTGCTTTGACCGCGTTAAAGGAATGTATCGATGAGCTCTCTCCCGAGCACGTAAAGGCCCTCGTCAACCTGCTGGTAATTCATTCCTCTTATTATTATCATAAATGTCTATAGCTGTGCAGCCTTGTACCAGATTCTGGACAAAGAGCACCCAAATACTTTAACTTAAGCATCCCCTGGCCTCAGGTTCGGTTGCATACCAGCACAAAGCTTCCAAGTGAGAGATGGTTAAACAAAAGATGGTCTCTGCAACAAATACAATGATTTTTCTTATTGGCTAGAATTTCTGGAAATGCTAACTGCCCCGGTGGAAGAAGCACCTGCTTCACGCAGGTGTGTTTTTAGGAACAGAGCCAAGATGAAAGCAAACTTGTAGGTAACAGCGAGAAAGCCCCCGGCATACGTGAGGGTTGCTCCTCGTTGGCGCTGGCGGGTGAACTCGCGGCAGGCGCTGAGCCCGGCCTCCGKCCTCCGCGGTTCTGCCCGAGTTACAGCTCCAGGGCACGGTTCGAGCGTCGCAGGCGAGTCCGGCTCTTCCCTGCACCTGTACACTTCGGCGTGCGACATTCAGGGCCCTGACGTTCTGTTTCAGAAACTTGTTCGGACAGAGGCTTAAATCGACAAAATATTGGGCCCAGCCGCTGACACCACTTCTCGATGACTTCCAGTTTCTCATATCCAAAGCCCCTCTGAAAACAACGAACGTAAGAAATGGAGAAAACCGGGATGCTGGCAGCCGTTTTCCTAAACTCCGTGTGCTGAGTACTACACTCTGTCACCCTCCAGTCTGTTTTAGATCTTATTTCTTTAGAGGTAACACTAAGTTCTAAATAAAATTCAGATGATGTTTTAAAATTACTTCTGTCGTCTGTTTTTATAAATAAAGGTCTTTTTTTCTCCTTCTTACCATTAGGACAARATGCTGTTTGTTTTGATAAAGTCTAAACAACATTATTATCGGTACTGACTCACCCACAACACACAAACATACACACGGGTCGGCAATTTACCTCTGGACGACCTGAGGGAACCCCTCCTCAGCCACAGCAACTTCTTCCAAGCGTTGACCATTTTTCCAGATAAATGCAGCAGTTCCGACGACAGCAACGGATCCAAAACGCGCTGAGCGTGAGGCAAACGGGGAGCTCGCTTTGAGCACCCCCGGGGGCACACACAGTCGCCCGGAGCAGAAGGGACATTTCGGCGCCAGCACTGACCACAGAAAACCCCGAAGGCAAGCTGGACCCCCCCAGACTCCCCAGGGAGAGCCGGGCGCAGCACAGCTGCACCCACCCCGGGGCTCTCGGCTGCCCCTTTGCAGACGGGACCGAGAGGAAAGTGCCAGAAGGGACAGTGGGGGGTAAACCCCGTCTGAGGCTAAACACCGGGACCGACAGCCAGCAAGGACCGCAAGGGAAAGCTGAGAAGAACTTTGACGAATTCAAGAGGGCGTGAAACCGTTAAGGGGTAAACGGCTGGGGCCCGAGGGCTCAGCCCTTCAGATGCCGCCTTTCGGGATGCCTCAGTGTAATTTTTGGATCTGCCGCAGAAATCGGGCATGTCGCAATTCGTACCTGCCCCCGCCCCCCGAAAGCAAGCCTGAGCGTTTGTAGGAAAGGTCGTCTCTGCGAGCGTGAACAGCGAGTAGGAAGGGTCCCGGTTTTCAGCTGAGGTTTCAAGATGCTCCCATCCTATAACCCTCTGGCACCTATTTCACTCGCAGGGAGGACAATCGGTGGGAAATTTAATCCAGAACAAATGTTTACAGTAGCACTCAAAATGCTTGGAACCAGAGCTTAGAAGGACTTGCTAACGATTCCCTGCCAGTCAAAACCAGCTTTAAAGCAACTACCCTTGCCATTTGGATCACCGCATCGAAAGAAGAACAAAACCTGAAGTATCTAACGAGTATAAACCAAATCTGGATTTCTCTTGCTCACCAGCAAAATGTTTGCATTATGGATTTGATCTACACAAAGACCCTTTAGGAGGATTTTGATGTTTTACAGTCTTTGTTTTTTAAAGATAATATCCAAACTGTTGGCAGTACCGAATTAGACAAGTGGACAAACAAAAAGTGAGGAAAAGTGGCTAAGCTGATGAGCTGCAAGAATGTTACTGTGAGAAAAATATTTTTTCTTAGGAAAGTTTTAACATTTGTTTTTCTTCCAGGTCATCCTATTTGCTCACCTATTCCCCAAGCAGTTCAAAACTGTCCAGCATGACAGCAAGACGTCGCGTCATTCCTGCATTTCCCATTGATTCCCATTCCCCGATCACCCCGTGCAAAAGCAACTGGATTTTCCACGTGGCGCAGACAGGCAATGGGGGAGAGGTAAGGGTGAATTAGGAGGCGTTTCGACCGAGGCTCCCCACACTGACAAAACCTCCCTGAACCTCTGCTGGACTCAGAGCCGCTCAGCGAGGGCAGACTTGGCCCCTTCTTTCTGAAGCAGAAGCAACTGGATTTGGCTGCGAGAATCTGCTCTTCCGTGAGCAATCCTATAAAGTTAAACTTTCTCCTCTCACCCAATGCACACGGCCCATCGTGCTGCTTCCTCCAACGCTGCGATGCATGGGCAAAAGAGAAGAAGGGAGAAAGAAAATCCTCCAGAAATGTTTTACTCTTGGGAACTGGTCCTAGCTCCAAGCCTTGGTTCTTTCCTAGACGGCTATGAGCACACAGACTCCCTACCCTGCGATTTCTTTGGTTACTTTTCACACGGATTTTCTTGTGTTTTCCCAAGAAACTGCTGTGGCAAATTTCAGGTCAGGTACCAATCCAAATACTCGTAATCAGAAAGGTTTAGCATCTCCTTCAACTTCAGCCGTTTTTTTTTTTTTAATGTACTCGTATTTTTGATCTTTTTGTAAACATTGTTCCAATTTTTTTGTTCCAGACTCAGATACTTGCCAAGTGCTAAAGACAACATAAATCTAAGGAACTCCTAACTTTCAGGAGCTAACAAGATACCAAACATCAGTTGACACCTGCCAATACCCAGCTGCCAGCACCAAGAACTACTCACCGAATATATTTTCTTCTTTCTCTCCCCGCTTAGTAACTAATTACTGTAAAGTAATAACAAAAAAAAGTGTTGCAGCCACTGGGGTCCCTCCAGTGGAGAAGCCAGAGGAACTGAAATGAGAGCTTTGCTCCCTCACTTCCCCCAACAGTAAGACCATGACACAGACTGGATGCATCATGAAAAKCTGGATGCCAGCCGCAGGTGGGGAGCGTTTTCACATTTCTCCCYGAGAAGCCAAATGCCCTGTTTTTCATGGGTTTCTCTTACGGATAAGAATTGTGAGCAGGCACAGAAGGTTTCTGTACTGGGCCTGGCCGGGATGTGGGTAATTTTTTTCATCTCAGCCTGCAYGGTGCTGTCTTGAGTGTCAGCACGCCGACGTTCAGGTGTTGCTGAGCAGCGCTTGCACAGCACCGCGGTCCTCTCTTCCACTGCTGCCAGTCCGTTGCTGTCACACCCCGACTCTCGTCCCTGCACGGGACAGGTCGGGGACTTCACTCAGCGTACAAACCCCTGCCGTGCCGGCTGCCCCCGCGCCCTGTGGACACCCTTCATCCCAGCCGAGAGGTGGGGAACCCCTTTTTCCAGGGCCAGTGCTCAGAGGGCTGCCTCCCCAGCACAGCCCTTTCCCTACCACACGCCCCAGGCACTGCCTGTGCCCCTGCCCGTCCCCCCCTCACCCCAGGACCCCCCTGCGGTGCCCGGCAGCGATGAGCAGGAGCTGCACGAGGAGCGCTGGCCCCGCCAGGGTCCCGTGGCCGGCTGGGGTGTGCAGGAGGCAGCCCCCCTGCTCGTGCAAGGCCCCGGGTGCGTGCGAGCTGCTCGTGAGAGGCGGCCGGGAGGGCGCCGGCRGCTCACGTGGGGGCTGGACAAGGCACCAGGAGCCCCCGGGTTGCTCACGGGAGGGGCTGGGTGCTCCTTGGGTGCTCGTGCAAGGCGCGGGGCGCACACAGGGCGCCCATGCAAGGGTTTGGCGGGGGGAGAGGAAGGGTGCTGTGTGAGGTCGTGCGAGGGGCCGGGACTGTTCCCCTCCCCACGGGGACAMAGGCGGCCAAGGGACCCGGGCATCTAGGTGACCCCCCTTCATCCCTACACCCCCCACTGCCCCCCCAGGGGCCCAGGGGCCTGTCCCTGTTGTGTCCCGTCCCCACCCCAGGCACAGGCAGGGGACACAACGCACAGCTCACACATTTTATTTATTGTYCCCGACTGACAAAGGGGCTGTGCCCAGGGCGTTCCCAGGCACGAGGGGATGTCACCGAGGTGGGGGGATGACACGGCGTGTCACTGGGGCCGCAGGGACAACACGGGGTGTCAGCACACGCTGAGGGCGTCACTGGGGTGGGGGGACAACGTGGGGTGTTACCAGGGCTGGGGGTGGGGGGTTGACGACATGGGGTGACCCTGTGTGGGCGTGGGGACAGGGGGTGTCCCTGCATGGTGTGGGGACATGGGACGTCCTTGTGTGTTGCCGTGTGAGGGGCGCATGGAGCATCCCCATGTATATGTGGGGACTCATGGGGTACAGGTCTGTCCCCAGATATATAACAGGACCTAAGACATGTCCCCCTCCCAGAGATATCCCCACTCGGCTGTGCCCCATGGTGTCCCATGTCCCTGTGTCCCCCCGCTATGTGATGCCATGTCCCGTACATCAACCCACGCCCCTGTGTCCCCCCACGTCCTACCCGCGCTCGCAGATGAGCTCGACGACGCTGTGCTCCATGGGGACGGGGTCGAGGCAGCGGTGGGCGGCGCTGGCGGCCACCTCGTCCAGCAGCCCCTGCACCACTCGCTCGTCAGCGGCGAAGCGCCAGAGGTAGAGCTGCAGGTAATGGCCGTCCACCTGCACCTGCTGCAGCCCGAAGCGCCCCAAGGTCCGCAGCCGCACGCACTCCAGCAGCGTCTTCAGGCTGATCTTGATGATCCCGGTCAGCACCGACACCTGGGACGCGGGGACAGCAGGGACATGTGGCACAGGGGGACAGGGATGCCCCCAGGGCAGGAAGGCCCCGAGTCACATCTGCACAGGTATGCGGGGACACCCCTCTCCGGGCCATCTGCTCCTAGGATACTCTCATCCTGGTCACCAGTCCCCAGGGATCCCCAAGTCCTGACACGTGGGATGTGGGGACACTGGGGACATGTGGCACGGGGGCTCCTTCGGCCTGGATTCTTCAAGCGCAGGGAGGCTCCAAGTCCCATCAGCATGGGCACATGGGCGACACGAGGGACACCCTTGTCCTGGCTGCCACTCCCAAGTCTGGACACATGGGACAGTGGGACACAGGGGACACGTGGCACAGGGGGASGGGGACACCCTTGGCCTGGCTGTTGGGAGCACAAGGAGGCCCTGAGTCAAGTCAGCACAGGGACACGAGGACACCCTCGCCCTGGTCATCAGCCGCAGGGACCCCCTGAGTCCTGACAGGTAGGACAGGGGAGCATCAGGGGACAGGGGGAACACCCTTGTCCCGTCATCAGCTCCTGGGGAGTCCCGGGCCCCAACACCTGGGTCACAGGGACAGCAGGGACATGTGGCAGCTGGGAAGGTGGGCAGTTTAGGGACCCTGGGGACACGGGGACCAGGGGGGCCCTTGAGGACGTGGGGACGTCCCTGTGGCCTCACCTTGTTGAACTCGACAGGGCTGAAGATGTCAATGCGTTCGGAGAAGAGCTTCTGGATGTTGCTGAGCAGGTGGGTGTCCATGGGGGCACTGCGGATGGTGACCCCAGAACAGTCAGGGATTTGAGAAAGCCAGGGGATGTGGGACAGGGACACAGGGACTGTTAGGAGACACGGGGATGGGGACACAGGGATGGTCAGAGGACGCAGGGACGGTCAGGAGATATTGGGACTGCTGGGGGACACGAGGATGGGCARTGGATGTGGGGACAGTCAGGGAATGTGGGGATGGTCAAGCACACGGAGAGATGAGAGAATCGTGGGACACAAGGCACATGGGAYCATCAGGGGATACTGGGACAGTCAGGGGGAACACGGGGATAGTTGGGACATATGSGGATCATCAGGGAATATCGGGACAGCCTGGGGACATGAAGAGGGTCTCGGGGAAGATGTAGCTGTTACCGTAGGAGCGACACAGGGAGCACAGGGGTGACAGGGTGGCCCCGGGGGTGACCAGGGAAGGCCCAGGGGGTGGCTGAGCGGTGGCTGGGTGACAGGGCTGACCTGGGGGTGTAGCTGGGGGCGTAGCGCCCGGGTGCCCGTGAGCTGCTGTAGACGGAGAAGGCGCGCCGGCTCGAGTCGCTGCTCTGTGCCCGCCGCACCCCCTCCTCGAAGAGCTGCCCCACCTGCGGCACCGCATCCTCTCAGCGCTGGTATCCCACAATCAACCCAAAACACCCYCTGGGACCCCCCACAAAACCACCCAGGATCCCTCAAATCCTCTGTGACCCTCCCAAACCTTTCTGGGACCCCCCAAAATCCTCAAGGACCATGTGGGGACCTCAAGCATCCCCTCTTGACCCTTCAGGGACTTCAGCTCCCTCCCCCCCCAGACCCGCTGGGGGTCCCAACTCTCCCAGGAACCCTCTGGAACATCTGGGAACTGCCAGGGGGCTTCAAGGACTCCTGCAGAGGCCCTCTGGGGACTTCCTAAAGTCCTCAAGGACCTTGTGGGAACCTCAGGGCCTCTCTGGGACCCTGTGGGATGTCTGGGACCCCCTGGGGGACTTCAGGCCCCCCCCAGCCCCTCGGGGCTCCTGGTGTTGCCCCAACCTGGACGTCGATGGCGGTGATGTCCTCGACCACGCGCTTCATGACGGCACGAACGTTGCGGGGCTCGACGGTGCCCAACCAGTCTCGTGTCTCCACGCTCTTCCTAAGCATCTGTGCCACCGCGGCGCCCTGGACCTGCACGTAGTGGTCGAGCAGCCGCTGCGCTGCCCCCCGCGCCTCTGTGCACAGTGCCGGTCCCGGCGTCACCGCCGGACCTGTRTCCTGGGGGTGCAAGGGACGTGGAGACATGCGGAGACACGTAGGAACACCCCCCACACCTCCGCGCACAGCACTGTCCCCACCATCACCGCTGGCCCTGTGGGCTGGGGATACAAGGGACATGGGGACACGTGGGGATGCCCCCCCGTGCCTCCACCATCTGATGTCCTGGGGCACAGGGACATCAGGGGACACATGGGATGCTCTCCGGGCCACCCCACCTGCAGCAGCATCACTGCCATCCTCATATCCTTTGGGCATCTGGGGGGACCTGGGGACATGCAGAAGCCCTCTGGGGACATGTTGAGGTGCCCTTGGGGACATTTGGGAGACATCAGCACAGGTAAGGACCCTTCTGCCTCCATGTGCACTGCCATCCCCAGGGTCATATCCTGGATGGACATGGGGTGACAGCAGGGCACAGGGAGGGACTTGGGGACATTTTGGGGTCCCTCAGGGACATCTGGAGGCACCCAAAGACAGAAGGAAGATCCCCATACCTCCACACACACCATCGTCCCCACCACCACATCCTGGGTGGACACAGGGCCACAGAGGAACTTGGGGCCATTTGAGGTCCCATAGGGCCATTTTGGGGACAATCAGACCATTTTGGGTCCACTCAGTGATGTTTTGGGGGGACACAGACAGAAGGAAGATCCCCATGCCTCCACGCACACCATGGTACCCACCACTGTGTCCTGAACGGACGCCAGGACACAGAGCGATGCAGAGCCATTTTGTGACATCTTGGGGACATTCAGGGTTCCCTTAGGGCCATTCTGGGGCCAACTGGGGCAGTTTTGGGGGCTCACCTGGGGTGGAAACTGCTCRTCGGTGAGAGTGAGGATGTAGCTGATGGTGGTGGCCTCATAGTCAAGACAGAGGCGGGCGAGGAGCAGCAGCAGGGCCGGGGGTGCCGCGGGGGCCCCCCGCTCAGCCGGGCCGTCGGCGAAGCCCCGGGCGGTGCGGCAGAGCCAGCGCACGAAGGACACCACCAGCCCTTCGCGCACCGCCTCCACGCAGAACTCCCCCTGTGACCAAAAACGGGGGGTTACACCCCAAAAATACCACCCTGGGGCCCCGAAACCCCACAACCTAACCCGCACAAGCTCCAAACCACCCCAGTGACCCCCAAACTGCCCCGTGCAACCTCCACATTGCCCATGACCCCCCCAGTCTGCCCTGTATAAGCCCCAACCTGCCCTGTGCAAGCCACAAACCTCCTTGTGCCAACCCCAGATGGCTCCAGTGACCCACCAAATGCCCCACGCAACTCCCCAAACGGCCCCGCGCCGCCCCACAGCCCACCTTGAAGTAGGGCAGGCTGGCGAAGGCGACGTCCTTGGCGGTGAAGAGCTGCACGTAGGCCAGGACRGCCTTGAGCTGGCCGAGGACGGAGGAGGCGAGCGTGGCCAGGAGATCRGGCAGGCCGGGACCCTCCTTTCCGGGGGGCCGGGGGGCGGCCAGCGCCTGGCGCACGTCGCCCAGGCACCCCAGGAAGAAGGTCTGCAGCGCCCGCAGGTAGCGGTCCACCCGCTCGCGGGCCGCCCGGGCCACCAGCGCGGCACCCGCCTCRGCGCCGGCGGCGGGCAGCAGCTCGAGGAGGGCGCGGAGGCGGCGGTGGAAACGGTCGAGCGCCCGCACCAGCAGCGAGGTGTCGCCCAGGCCCCGCTCCAGCGCCAGGCGCCGCTCCAGCAGCTCGAAGTAGCGGGCGGTGAGGGTGGCGGCGAAGGCTTCCAGGCGGCCACCCCCAGCCCCCGGGCGCCCCTCGAAGAGGCTGCGGTACGAGGCCGCCAGGAGGCACAGGTTGCCCACGAAGGCCGAGCTGCCGCGGTCGACGAAGTCGAGGATGTCGGAGGCGGGGGGCGG
The DNA here is from genome assembly GCA_030449065.1 of Oceanodroma leucorhoa. NCBI lineage: Eukaryota > Metazoa > Chordata > Aves > Procellariiformes > Oceanodroma > Oceanodroma leucorhoa. The sequence goes on from JASVER010000159.1 coordinate 300,294, forward strand.
YGTGGCGGCGGCGCCGGAGGGGTCGGCCGGGGGCAGCTCGGCCTCCAGCGCCGCCAGCTCGGCCTCGAGGCGGGCGCCGGCGTGGCTCAGGAACTCCTCGCACAGCTCCTCAGGCGGCTCTTCCAGCTGCAACAGCATCTCCACGCACTCGGTGAGCTCCTTGGGGTCCAAGGTGTCATCCCTGGGGGGTGGKGGAAACGAGGGGGTTACTTGGGGGTGGCAGGATGTTCCGGGGTTAACAGTGGCACAGCAAGAAAACAGGCAATAAGCAATAAAAGCCATCAGGAGGCTTCAGCGTAAACACTAATTATTCAAAAAACAAAGGAAAAAATACTTAATAGCATCAGCATGTTACAAAGTTAACAGYGGTTACAGTCATAAAAAAGTCAGTCAAGATCATCAGTAGGTTCCAAAGTTTACAATAATAATGAAAAATCACTAAAACTCCTCAGTAGGTTCCAGACTCGTCCCTTTACCACAAACACACGAGAAAACCCCCACATAACGTAGCCTTTTAAAAGCTCTCAGTAGTGGTCAGAATTATCCCCTTATTCTATGAACGTTCCGCACACGGGATGGCTCCTGGGGTTGCTGTCAATATGCTCCAGGGCAAATGCCCCCCTCCCTAGGATGCTTCTTGGGGGCTGTTATCGTTAGGCTCCAGATTTAACACCCCTGAACCTCTGAAAAGCTGTCTCCTGCAGCTGTTACCAGTAGGCGTCACAGTTGATGTACCACAACCACAGTCACCCCGCAAGAAGGCTGTTTACTGGAATGGCTATCATTAGTCTCCAGAGTGAAACCTCTCCCCCAAAGGCTGCTGCCCAGAGCTGTCATCAGTAGGCTCCAGAGTGAACGCACCGGAGGCGTGCGCGGAGGCGCTGGGCCAGGTCGGCCATGATGGCGTGGCTCTCGTCCTCGATGGCGCGGAAGGAGGGCAGGTGGCGGTAGTGGCGGAGCACGGCGCGGGCACGGGCGTGGCAGCGCAGGGCCCGCGCAGGCTCTGCCCCCGGCGCCGCCCACCGCCGCAGCCGCCCCGGCACCTCCACCAGGGACTGCAGCTTCCGCAGCAGCGCCTGCACCCCTGGGGAGGGGGGCAGGGGGTGTCAGGGGCAGAGTTAGGCATGGGCAAGAAACTGGGGGGGGATATCGCAGGGCGGGGCCAGTAAATGTGGGTGGGGCCAGGAGCTGGATCTGCCCCCCTGGGGTCCCCCTCCTGCCATTATCTGCCACCAACACCCTGGATCTGTCCCCCAGGGTCTCCCAACACTCTGCTATCTGCCCCCAACCCCCCAGATCTGCCCCCAACCCCCCAGATCTGTCCCCCTTAGGGTCTCCCCACCCCCCTGGATAGGCCCCTCAGCCCTCCCCCCCATTATCTGCCCTCCAACCCCCCAGTTCTGCGCCATAACCCCCAGATCTGTTCCCCAAGGTCCCCCCAACCCCCTTCAATCACCCCTGCCTACAAGACCTGCCCCCTAGGGTCCCCTCAACCCGAGATCTGTCCCCCAAGATCTAATCCCCAAGGTCTCCCCCAGCCTCAAGATCTGCCCCCCACCACCCCAGATCTGCCCCCTTGGGTCCCCCTCTCCCCGTACCAGCAAGCTGGGCACCGCGGCGGTGCCGGTCCTGCAGCGCGGCGCTGACGCGGGCACTGGAGGTGCTGATGGCGGCCATGTTGGCAGCCAAATCGTCCATCTCTGCCTCCATGCGCCGGAAGTCGACCTTCATCTTTCGGATGGTGTCTGGGGAGAAGGGAGGGGACGCCTGGGTCCCTCGGCTGCCCGGGACCCCCCCAGTCCCTCCCGGACGCCTGGGTGCCCCCCGCTGGGTGCTCACCAGTGGCAGAAATGAATTTGTTGTAGTTCTCGTAGAGCAGCGTCTGCATGTCGCTGTCGAGGGCGCGGATCTCCCGCCCCAGCGTGGCCTCACGGGCCAACAACTCCCCCAAGGGGCACTCGCTGCGCACCTGGAGGGGGGCAACAGTTGCACAACTGCCCCCCAACCCCCTGCAGTCCCCCAATTTACCCCCTAGAGCCTCCAATTGCCCCGCTGGGGTCCTCAACTGCCCCCCTGGGGCTCTAACTGCCCTCCATAGTCCTTCTGGGATCCTCAGCTGCCCCCTGAACCTGTACCTGCCCCCCCCGACCCTCCCAGGATCAGCAACTGCCCCCCTCAGAGCCCTAACTACCACCTAGGGAGCCCTAACTGCCCCCCAGGCCCCTAAATGCCCCCCCCAGGCCCTCCTGGGATCTGGAAATGACTCTCAAGAGCCTCCTTCTGCCCTCCATGGCCCTCCTACGATCCTCAACTGCCCCCCAGGAGCCCTAACTGCCCCCCCGCAGCTGTCCCCCTGGGGCTTCACTATTGTCACCGTAGAGAAGCACACAGTATCCTGAAGAGTGCCTGTGGAAGATCTGTAGGGTCCCCGTAGAGTCCCTTTCTGGGTCCCCTGAGGGCCCTGCGCTGGCCTGAGGGTCCTTCGGGGGCCCTACAGAGTCCCTCCGGCCGGGTCCCGGGGACGCCCACAAGGGCCCCCCTAAGGGGGCTACAGGGCCCTTTTAAAGGGGTCCCACGGGGATTTCACAGCACCCTTCTGGGGGCCCCTGTAGGGCCCTTGGGCCGACCTGGGGGTCCCCCGAGCCCCCTGTCAGGGGGCGTCTGCGGGCGGGGTCTCCACAACGACCTCGGGGGCTCCCGGGGGGGTGGAAGAGGTCGCGGTGGGGTCAGAGGTCACCTTGGTCAGGAAAACCTCCGGGTCGAAGTGGGGCCCGTTGATGTCGGCGGGGTCCGGGACCGCCTCCGCCGCCTCCGCCGCGGGCGGTCCGTAGTACCGTTGGAGCGGCCCGTGGGGACGCCGCCACCCGCTGCCGGTGCCGCTGCCGGCGTCGGGGCTGCCCCCAGCCCCGCTCCCCGCCGCCGCCACCTCCGCCATCGCGCCGGCACTTCCGGTCCCGCCGTTACTTCCGGCCCTTCCCCTGACCGTCACTTCCGCCGCAACGTCCCCGTCGCCGCGGCAACCGGCCGCCCCGCCTGTCATGGCGGCGACACCCCGGCGGCGGCCCGCCGCCCTGCTGCCCCCGCCCTGGGGCCCCGGAGCCGGTCCTGCGGCTGGCTGCTGGCGGCGGCCTCCGTCCTGCCGTGCCCGGGGACAAGGACCCCCGTGGGGATGGAGCAGCGGAAGGAGACCCCCCGCCCCCGAGGGGTGAGCGGCCGGCGCCAACCCCGGCCCCGCGTCCCCACCCGCCCCCCCCGCTCCATCCACTCCAGCCCACCGCTGTCCGCCTGTCCCCGTGCCGCCCCGGTGTCCCCGTGCGTCCCCATCCTCGTGGGTCTCCGGCCCCACCGGAGGGTCCCTCTCCGCGTCCCGGGGCGGCTGGGGACAGCGCAGGGGACGCGTCCCGTCGCCCCGGCACCTCCGGTCGCCCTCACCGAGGGCTGGCCACGGGCCGCCGGCTGATGCCGGCCGCTGGGATGTTGGGGACGGGGAGATCGGGGAGGGGGTGTCGGAGGCATCGGGGAGGGGGACGTCAGCTCCAGCCACGACCTCGTCCTGGCAGACGGAGCGGGCGTGTCGCTCCCGTTTGCCTCAAACACAGATCTTTCCTTTCAGAGGCCGCCTGAAAAGCCTCCAGGGGTGTATTTTACCCGCCCCTAAACTCCTTTCCTCTCGCCTCTACATTCCTCCCCGAAAAGGGAAGAGATGCCGATCGGTAACAGCAGCAGACCATCAGAATGTCCTGAGCACACCGGAGGTTTCCCACAAGCGTGCCACCAGGACGGGGAGTTGCCTAAAAGCACCCAGGCATGCACACAGCGACGCACGACGAAGGGCGAATGCACGYACATCAACTTCTCGTGCCAGACGGCCGTCACCGAGGACAACTCTTCTTGAGAACAAGGTCATATTTTGTGTTTTTTTTCTCGCTTTTCCCCTTCCAGGTGATGCTGATCAAGCCCCACGCACCTGCAGCCTCCCTGAGACCTGCAATCCCGTCTTCAGACAACTAACTGCATTCTCCTAATTCCAGTAAACAGTTATGAGCTTATGAATTCAGAAAGTGATTACCTCTGGTATTTCACCTTGTCCCATTATTACCAAACAATTTTTCTGATGTTTGCTGCAGTGATCCCAGCTGCATGTTACACACTTTAGCTAGTGTGTTAATTGTGGAATTAGCACTCAAGAAAAATACAAGTTATTCTGTATGTAATGAGTYCCCATAACGATTTGGAGATGCACCTTTAGATGGCACTGCAAAACCACACTTAAAATAACAGTTCACAGCTGAGTTCTAATCCTTCGTTTGTTACGACTTCAATAAAAACACCCCCAAATATTTTGTACATTCGCCTTGAGCTGGGGGTGTGGGTGTGAGGAAGATCTGCTCCCTCTAATTTTTATGCCTCAGAAAAAACGTTGTAATATTAGCACTGTGGGCGAGCACTGAAACCAAAACAAACAAATTACTCAAATAACTAAATATTTAKAAATGTTGAAAGGCTGGGTGGTGGGATATTTTCAAGAGTATTTCCCAACGCTAATGCTGTTACATATTTGATCCTGCACCCTATCGTTGTGCTGCCTTCAACTACTGTGTTGCTATTGTTGTGATTAACCCGTATTCTGAATTCTTCCTTCTCTCAGACTTTGCACTTCCTCAGCACGTTTGCTGCTGAGCAAGATTCTTTTGCAACACGCCTTCAGGTTACACGTCCGAACTCAATTTTCCCAAGAACTTCCTAATGTTGCAGCTCTATGTTTCAGAGGGTCGAGCATGGTTACCCGGTGCTATAACCGGTTCCCAAAAAGCGACTCTGTACACAGATAAATCCCCCCGACGGAATTCATTGCCTGGCAATGCTTACGCAGCTTCCTTTCTACATGGAAGCCTTCGCTCCAGCCACGTGCTGACGCCTGATGGCGGCAAACGCCGCACCAACAGGAGACGGGCACCCAGCAGAAGCAGGCAGCGGCAGCCCGAGGCAAGAGCCTGGAGAAATGCCCGGAGCAAGAGGAGAGTGCGCAGYGCCCACCGGGTCCCACAGGTGCTGCCTCCAAGCGCACGGCTGCGCCGGGGCGGCAATCAGAGGGGTCACAACTCACCTGCGGTTCGAAGAACCTTTAACTTCAATTTTTCAGTTTAAAACTCCTGAGGTTAATTAAATATATATTTTTTTAAATTATTTTTTTGAGTTCTAGAGGAATTCAAAGGATCAGAGACAAAGCATTAAAAATAGGAAAAGGTTTCCTTTGCAAAGAAAGGCCAAAGGCAAGTCAAACCTGGACTAACAGTTGGACTATTTAGTACCCAGACCAACACAGAAAGATACTAAAGACAGTTCCCCCTGCAGCTCAACTTCTGAAGTATTGGTTGTTCAGAGAGAATACTGGAGATACAAGTCATCTTCTGAAATGGCATGGGCAGATGTTGCAATGAATGACCTGCTCCTTCTGAGCTAGGGCAGCTCTGCTCAAATTTCCATATTTCAGTTCATTGCAGATGTGCTGTTTCTCGGGATAACGTTGAAACTGGGCTTTGAGGCACCAGGTTCTCTACAGTTCGAATAGAACAACTGAGTGATTTGATATTGGTATTTAGCCTTGCTAACACGTAAGCACAAGGAAAAAAACACTTGAGCAAAAAATTCTAAAAACAGAGCTTTATTTACAACAGTAAAAGCAAACCAAAGCCACCACCATTATGAAGACCAGGCTGTTCCAGTGGCCTTTCATCAGAAGTCATCTGCTTCAGAAAATCAAAGTCCATCAATTCACCCATCATTCTTCCAAACAGAAAGAGTTCGGAGCTGCCACATCTTACCAGAGAAGCAGGAAGAAGAACCAGAGAAAGTCATTGCTGCCTCCTTTCTACTTGCCTTCCCTGCACATTTTCTCCCAAATGTGGAAAAAAAAGACATCTAATCCGGCTAGGGTAGTATTTTGTTAGCAGTTCGGTACAGCTGGAACAAAGGACAACACAGCCCATTTACAGATCTGGACCCAGGTTAGTCCAAGGAGAAAGGAACTCCTAATGGGTACAAGGGGAAGGCCAAAGGAAACATCCTGCCATTGATGAATACAGCCTTGCTGGAGAGGAGAAAGACTGCAAAATCAGAGGAGGAATGCTTTAGTCCTGCAGAGGTGGTTCTCACAGGAAGATAAGAGAAGCAAATAAGCAAAGACTTTCAAAAAGGAAAACCAGAACACATGAGCAGTTGGTACAGAAAATAGACAAGATGAAACACAGTGGCTCTGCTCAGCTGCTTTGGAAAGTGAAAGGTTTATACAACAGGCAGTGGAGGTTTGTCTGAAGAGAGAAAGAGCGTTTTATTTTAAATTCTTTTTTCTTTCTCCCAACAGGCACAGTATTTTTAAAGTTACAGATCTCTTACTTCAGCCATAGACAAATGATTCAGCTACAGAAGAATACAGCTGGGGTCGTGACGYGAGGGAGCAGCCCAACGATCAGCCCAGCGAAAGGCAGGGAGGGTGAAGGGAAGATGGAGTTCCCAGCTACTGCGCTCCCAGAGCTGCGTGCACCACCTCGGGAGAGGAAATCTGGCACGCGTTGCACGTTCATCAGGAATGACTGCTGTGTAAACAAAACTGGTAGGGATGTGCCTTGCCACGCATCTCACACGAGCACTGCAGGCAGGGATCCCAAAAGCACTATGAAAGGCAAAGCAAGAGTTTCTTAGGTTACCTTCTACATGAATAAATAAACAAACAAATCTACCCTCTGATCAAATCCTTCCCTGACCTTCCACCACCACCCCAGTGGCACCTTTTAGGAGTTTCACTTGACCTCAACCTCTGCTGTTACTTGCACAACRTCTTCCCAAAGTGCTCTAATACCAGGGTACCATAATAACTGAAATTAACTGGACCTTTTGCCATCAGATTTTCTTTACACTGATTTAATAGTCTAAGGGAGTGCATTTGCCAGTGTGTGGGAAGGTACTGGAAGATACTCTTATGTGTGTAAATCAAGGCGGCTTACAGACTTTGGCCCTCCTTTCTGGCAGGGTTCATCCCCAGCTTTACCCAGAAGGGTGATAAAGAAGACCAAGCTAGCATTTAAATAAAGTCTTGCTCCTCTGCAACTCTTCACTGCAACAATTAGAGAGTATCAGGGTCCAGATCTACTGCTAATTTCATTTCAAAGCAGTACAGATTTCATTTCAACCCAGGGACACCAAGGATATTAACAGGGCTTCAAGTCAAGGGGAAACTAAGACCAGGTATCAGCTGAGCGGCCACACTGTAATGTAAGTCACACATTCATACTTCCAAACTCATAAATCAGCACCCTAAACTCTACAGCTTCCAAAGCTCGGCTGGTTTATTGAACTTCTGAGTATCGACAAGTCTCTGGATTTGTCAGCCACATCTCCTCACAAGCCTAGTACCRAGTATCAGGAAGGGAGGTAACACAAAAGTGGCCCTTAAAAATAGGCCGCAAGACATGGACAGCAAGGCAAGAGATAAAGGCGTAAGCATTTAACAACATCAAAATCATGTTATACATGAAAATCCGTTTAGAATCAAACATACTCATTTTATCAAGAGATGTCTGAGACCAGCCAGAACAATGACAAGAAGCTGGTGGAAAGAAAAGTTATTTGGAAGGTCTGTCTGGAACATCTCAGACTCCACCACAGGGCAGACTGAGAAAGGCATTCAACAAGTCTGTCAATCGTTGTGTTTTTTGTTCTGTAAAACTTGCAAAACAACAAGCTCAAGTCCCTGCTTTGGACACAAGATAGTAGAGGATGAAGAAAACAACAATCAGTCCTGCTGAAACAGAACAGAGCAACTTGCGATTATCCCTCCCGGACCGCGTCGTGGTGGAGAAACGCTTCACACTGCCGGTTAGCAGGCCAGTCACACTCATAAAATCTGAATCCTGAATGAGAAAGAAAATTAAGATGGAGGCATTACAAACAGATGAAGATATCCTTGAAGAATCTCCCACTTCCTGGCTAAGAAACATTTGCACAGGGAGCTGCACAGTAGCTGTCCGTCTCTCTCAGAAGGTCCTTCCCCTCCTGTGCCCAGGCTCCAGGAGCAGCACCATTCCCACCGCGCTCAAAACAGGAAAGAAAAAAGACAGGGGAAGGTCTGTGGCAAACGTAAACCAAACTGCCTCCCCTTTTTTAAAACAGGGTCAAACTACCTGCTGCTGGACTGTTCAATTCATGCAGCTTATTCTGCCTGGAACGGCTTGTTAATAGCAACTCTACAAGGGAACGCTTCATCCAAAGGAAACGTCCCTACATGAAGCTAGTGCCATGAATGCACACCGAGGCAGGCTCACAAGCACAGAAAAAGGAGCAATTTCTTGCCGTTAGTTCTATTTTTTCTTCAGCGTGGGATGTCAGGCATGTGCCACTCCACCAGGTGTCAAACAATTCTCAAATTAATGCAGTTCAGGCATTTTCATTTTGACTTCTGGTCTGTTTTCCTTCTCCACAAACTACTCAGAGCTTCTGCTTATGTTGCTCCTGAAATGCTTCAAAACCTTCTCTGTAACAGAAGCGTAATTTCATGCTGATTGAGGGCTTCTCCTTTAAGGTCTTTTGCCATTATACCTTTTATTCTGATTCTCCATTCTCCTTATTTTTGGGCTGAGCAAATATCCATTTCAGACACTCCCAACGCTGTCAGCATACACCGTTATTAAGCTCCCAAGCTGAGCTTACACCTTTGACTCAACTGGTTTCAACACTACAATTATCGTTTCTCTTGCTTCTACGCACCAGCTCTCCAACACCCAGCACATGCAGAAAAGGCTTTCCAAGCACCAGTGTTATGGTGCTAATCTCCCTCTCAAATCTCTGGGCTGGATTCCCTTCCTCTCACAATTCAGTTAACAAACTACCTTTCTCCTAAAAAGCCTCAGCAGGTAACCCCTCTGCTACAAGAATGTGCTATTCTGGCCTTTCCCCAGTGCACTGTGATTTTCCATCAGCCACCAAAGCTTAAGAGGCAGATTACTCTGGAAAGCAATTTTGKTTTTTTTTTGGGTGTTGTGTGTCAGAAAGATGACAGAACAGGGCACCGAACAACCTGAGTGGACCCAGAGCATCAGCTTTGCTCCTTCCAAAGACGTCAGTGAACTACAAAGTCCTGACAGGCAGCCTGTGTTTCAGGTGTTACAGTAAGTATCCCTGACAGATTCATACAGCAATACCAAAAATCAGAGGAGCAGCTGAGGAACAGGCCTGTCTCCCAGCATTAGCCACAGGAGGCAGCTCTTTAACCCCGGTAAGGAGGCAATCTCCACTGTATTTCTGAAGTGCGCTGTCCTACACCAGTCTTTCCAGATGCTAGATACCAACCCTGTYGTCCATTCGGACAAAGTGATACTAACAGCTGCTAAGTATCTGATGTTCATATATCAAGAAGTCCACTGGAAATCGGTTTAGTTACATTCCCTGGTTTGCCAAACCGACCACTGGGATCTAACTTTGTCTGCTAACTTTGAACTGCTATTAAACTTTCACAGTTAAGGTAACTGCTGAGAGCCAGCACAAAAAAAAAGTCATGCTTTTTACATTTCATTGATTCCTTACCATGCCATCCAGGTAACGGTTTTGGTCGTCAGCATCTTTGTCGATATCCAGAGCCAGCTACACAGGGTAAAGGAGGAAACGGTTATTAATGAACTTTTAATTTAGAGAGAACCTCTAACGCATCTAGTGCTGGTAAAATTTGAAATGCACRTTAGAAAAGCAAGCCACTGCTTCTCTGTTTTCTACATCGACAGACAGGGGCTTGTTCGGTCGAGGAACAAAACAAGATTCTCATTTTGGTTTCAGGTGGTTGAACTTTTTCAGCTCTGAAGCACTGAAAATAAAGCTTGACTGCCTGAAACTGTCCTATATAGGACAGGAGCATTTAAACRCTGGGACACAACAGCAGGAATTCGGAGTCCTCCTTTCTACAAGGCGAGTCACTGACTTCTACTAAGCTCTAAATCAAAGTATTTGATGTTAGTAGGAGCAAACTAGCTTTAAGAACACCACTTACATAGAGACGTGTATTTTTCAAAACTAATTTACTTGTCTTTTCATTGTGACCTTTTTCTCAAGGAGGTATGCTTAGCAATACCCCTCTGTGCAGCTTTTATGTTTCTCTCTGTGCCTAAAATGCCTTCCCTGAGTGCCGTGAAAATGACATCATTCCCATTAGATGATGTCGCTAAACCTCAAAAGGAAAGTGGAAATTCATAAAGCCATCCCTGGTAATTCACAAGTTAAAGTTAACCATTACATCACCAACAACCAAGAGTCACTAATACTCAGGAAGCCGTCTGTATTGGCCACAGGCTCGCGTCTCCGGCAAGACCTTGCACGAACCACCCAGATAACCGATGCCCCGTCCTTCCTTCACCGCGGCACCCGGCGTGAACTCGGCAACTCACCGACTTCAGCCTGGTCACCTTGTTGGCCAGGCTGTCTGCCATGCGCTTGTTCTCTACATCCAGCATATCCTCCACGGCACTTGGACTCTGACCTGGGGGAAAAAAAGAGGAGAATGAGTTTTACCTGGCCTGACACAAATACCGGTGTATTTGCTCACCCAACGTGGCRGGCGAGGCAGAGCGAGCTTGTTGCCCGACCGGTCTCCAGCTTGCCTCGAACGCCATTACAGCTGCCTCCTCACGCCTATGGCCTCATGGGGTTTGCGCCACGAAACGCTCCCAAACCCTTTTTGACATAAACACACCGAACTTCCCCCAAACGGGCCGGGTTAGGAGCCCCGACGCGCACCCCGAGCCGCCACCGCCGCCCAGCAGCAGCTCGAAGCAGCGCGGGAGCTTCGTGCCCCGGCGACGCCTCCAGCGCTGCCCCAGGAGGGGATGTGGGTGGAACCGAGCAAACCCGGGGCACTTCACTTCGCCCCCGCGGCCGTTCCGGGGCTCTCCCGGCTTTGCCGCCCCCCGGGCCGGGCCCGCAGGCCTGAGGCGGCTCCCAGGAGGCGGCGGGAGCGCCCCCTTCCCCTCCCGCCCCTCAGGCGGCGGCGGGGACGCTCGCCCACCCGCCCCCCAAATGGCAACAGCCGGGGACCCTCCGCCCGGCCCCGCCGCCCCCCGGCCCCTCACCTCGGCCCCACTCCGCCATGGCGGCCACCGGCCCCGCCTCGCCGGGCGGAGCCGCGCCGGCCCCCGCCTCCACAAAATGTCCGCCACCCTCCTCCCCGCTCCCCCCGCCGCGGGGCTGCTCGGTGCTTCGCCGGGGGGCGGCTGCCGCTCTCCCGGGTGGCACCGGCACCCCTCAGGCCTTCCCCGGGGCCGGGCCCGTCCCTGCTGCCGCCCCCCGGGCGCAGGGCGGCGGCCTCCGCGGAGCACCGCCGGGGGAGGGCCGGGGCCAGGAAATGAGGCAGGACGCCGGGGCGGCGGAGAGGAAGGTAACGGCGCTTCCCTCCCCGCCCCAGCTCGCGGGCTGCCCCTCTCCCCCGCCGGGCCTGGCTGCCTGCGCCTCCCCGGGCCGGCCCTCACCCGCGGGGCCGAGGCTGCCGCCCCCCTGCCGGGGCTGGAAGGGCGGCGGCCGGAGGCCCGGGGTGCCCCCGCCGGGCGGGCCGGGGTCGGGCCCAGMCCCAGCCCCGCGGCCCCGGCCCGCTTCGGCCGTCTGCGAGGGATAACGTGCCGCAGGTACCGCCAGCACTCTGCCCGGCTTTCTTGGGCCRAAAAAGGGGCTTGAAGGGGTTTTGAAAGGTGCAGAAAACGGTAGGGGAAGGAGGTAGCTGTGAGGACGGAGCTGGGGGGGGGGGGGGGGGAATACGGCAAATGCTCCCGTCTGCTCTTGCCGTTCCCCCCCAAAAATGGAGAGGAGTCCGCCTGGTACCCCAGCCCCTCGGCGCTGGGGATGCGTGCCGCCTGCCCCGGCAGAGCTCATCCGCCTGTCCTCCCAGTTTTCTGGCTTCCAAAATGCAGGACTTGCCCTTGGTCCCAAAAACACTCTCTTTGGTGTGTTGGGGCAGGAGGGGATGAGCTGGTGCTCGGGTCTGATATCCCAAAACCCTGCAGACACTCGGCACGGAATTGGCTTCCAGGGCCAGCGTGGTTTCTTGTAATTAGGTGTGACCAGTGCTTGGTCATATCGCAGGACACGGTGCATAGCTATACAGAGTCTGAACGGATGTACGAGCGCACATATGTACTCAAATTTGCTAGATTTTCCATCAGTAGGAGTTACTTTCTAGCACCGTGGACTTGCGTGGCTCTACGAGCTGTTAAAACTTGTGCCTGTGTCTAAAATAATCTCATCATCTGCGTCTTTATGCGCATCTGCTCATTTACATTATCATGAGGCACATTATCTTCTGTAATGGTATACGGATTTGAGCCGTGGAGGCCAGCCATCCCCCTACGTGCATTTTTACTGCATGTGCAGTGTATCTGCCATAATCTGATGCACAGCCTGTCTCGGGCACCGACCGCTCGGAGCAGCGGCTGCAACAAAATCCTAATGATCTCTTTCTTTTCACCACCTTAAAAGGTAGCTCCGCCTTAAGCCAGGAGGATGCTTTCCTATCTGTCTGGCRTTCCTCTTCATCCCCTTTTACTCCACAGGAATGTTTCTGGATATTTTTTTTTTCTCTTCTCCTGTGCAGTAACAGAAATCAGGCCAGCCAGGGGAGGAGGAGGCAGAGAGCTATTTCAGGGAGCTGCTGTTATCTGCTCTATGTTAATCCCCTGGCTGGGTGAGGGGAAGGTTTTCCCTGAGTGCTTTACTGGGAGGGCTTATATTAAACATTGAAAAGCAAAGGGAGGAAGAAGAGGATTAGAGGGAGAGAGAGGAAGCTGGCTGCTGGTTTTACTCAGGTTATCCATTTGCTCTGCTTTTATGGATGCAACGGTGTGAGCAATCTCACTTTTTGTGTGTGTTTTGTTTTTCTCCCCTCCTTCCTTTCCCCACCTCTTTCTCTCCTCAGATATCTGTGTATCCAGGTCCTTTTGCATCACCATTATCCAGGAGCCCTGGAAGCCCCCTCACTCCCCTTCCTCCCGGTTTCACCTCCTGCTGTAGCTGAGCTGGTGAGATAATGGAGCTCGGGACTGTGGTAGCCACTGTGGAAAGCGGGGAGCAAGACACAGTTCTCAAGGTGCTTCAGATCTACAACCAGGAGGTGAGTGAGCATCAAACCTCTGCCTGACGTCAGCTGCTGCTGCTGTTTACAAGCCTGGAAGCAGGCTGGCCATGTTGTGGGATTTCTGTGCCATCCGGCTGTCCCCAGTCTGTCTCCTCCGAGCGCATCTGTCTGCGCGTTACTGCCATGGAAATGTTACAGACTGCTTCATCTTTTGCTTGCAGATGGTTTACTGCTTGATGTTTTGCTAGGAAGCAGCTAAGCAGCCTCTCTTTATCTTGGTTCCTTTGTATACTGAAAGTAAAGCATGTAGAAGGGATTTTATTTTTTTTTTAATTATTATTATCCAGATCCTAAGTAAAACCTGGCAGGGAAATAAACATCAGTGTGAAGACCTGATGTTTATTTGGGGGGAGGAGCTTTTATGTTAAGGCAAGGTTTGGAGGTAGTAAAGCTGAGGCCTGGGGAGGAGCTGCAGGTGAAATGGTTGTTGTGATTTGCAAGTAAAAGATCATTAGAGGTGGACAGGGACGGGCTGCTGGAATTTGATACAAGTGTGTGATCTGAAAGCTGACAATAAGAAGTAAATAATGAATATAGACTATCAAAAAAAGAATGGTTGKGACACAGATGGAAGTGTTTCTAGCCTTAGAGTGGCAAAAGATTATCTGTGGGGGTAAATCCCTTTTGAAATAGACTCTGGTTGTCAGGGAAATTTCCTTCAGAGGGTTTCCACCAGGGTAGGGCTGGCCCTGCAGATCTCCGTGACTCATTCTGCACCATTCTTGAGTAGGTGGGAAGCCAGCAGGGAAAACCTGTGAATATTTTGCATGAGTGTGCAAGAGGGAGAGTGTGCAACTGTTTCCAGCGGTTGGTTTTGAAACGGGGGAGATATTAGCTGAGAAGGAGTGGGTTCCTGTTAAAGATGGTCCACAGGATTAACACCACCTACAGCAGGTGTAATGCTGGAGAAATTAGGAGTGCAAACAGTGTTTGATGTGTTACCAGCTTGAAGCATCAAACCACAATATTTTCTGCCAAATTCCTCCAGCTGGATCCTTTGTCGGTATATCAAGTGTAGGAAACTTGTGAGAATGTCCGTGGTTTTGCTAGCCCGTCTAGAAGAAATGGAGCAATCAAAGAGGGTTAYGAAACTGCAGATAAACTAAGCAACTTCCTTGCATCATTTTTTACTGTAAAAATGGATGGTATTGTATCCTTTTTCTGGGGATATATTTTATTCACTATTGCATATGCAGTCAATTTTTGATTGCCAGGAATAARCTACAGCTAAAGCAAAACCACAGGTATGGCAAAAATATACACGAATGAGATTATGGGAGCCTGCAAAGAGGATGCAGTGGGAGAAGAACAAGTGGCGTGCTTGTCTGCAGAGCACATCGGTTCCGGGACGGAACCGCCAGTTCCTCGTAGCGTGGTGCAATCGCCTGCGCGTGGGCCAGCTCACAGTGCTGCAGCACGGGAGGGCAGCCCCTGGCACAGCACTACAGGAGTACGTACCGCTGTCCTGCCTCCGCATCTGAGSTTCCTCAAGCGGCGTTTCGGCACCGCTTTGTCCATCACAGCTTGCTCTAGGCTAGAAAGACCAAAGCCATCCCTGGGAGCTTGGTGGCTGTGACACAGTTAATCTGCAAACTGTGTCTTCTGCTTTTAAGCAGACAGGAATTGGCAGCASGTAAAAAAGATGCTGAATGGCAGGGGAGACTACATTTGCAGAATGAGCGAGTCAGGGAACACCTGCGATCTCTAAAAGCTCGGTGCAGTCGTCTCGGGCTTCGCTGGGGAGGAAATCAGGTAGAGTTAGACAACTGGACAACTCCTAAGGTGGTAAATACAGTGGGAGACAAGCTCAGCTATTCAGACCTATAGATGGGGTATCCATGAATTGCGATCACTCAAGAAAAGAGTRAGTCCAGAGTATAAGAATGATTGATTGGGGTAAGACTAATTACTGTTATTGAGCAGCTCCATAAGTGTAAGCGGTGTAACTCAGTAAAAGGTGACAGTGAATGCTAAGAAAATGATGGGAGAATTATGATACAACTTTATCCACATATGTCTATCTATAGATCTAGCTGTATCTATACGTACATAATTAGTGTTTTATAAATTTTAAATATGTTCATTCTCAAAGCTTGGACCAAATGCTCTCTTGCTGTAAATGAGGATTGCATCATTCACTGGAAAGTGGTGCTTTTCACCAGGGTACCTGTGATCTCCTGTACTCTCCAGTTCATTGGAAGCAGATGTAGCCAGAAAGGAGGCTGTCCATCAAAGAACAGCCAGAATAGTGAGAAACACAGAAATGTTTCCCATGAACAAAGAGGAGGACTGTTTATTCAGGAAAGGGACATGATGGCGGTGTAGAGATGAGGTCTCTTGTGTTTAAAGAACACGACCTGAATAACCAGAAGGATCTGTTTGCAAGTAACAACAGTAGTACTTTCTTTCGGTCAGGAAAAGGAACGGTAAATATCAAGGGGAAAAATGTGTAGGCATAGCTTGGTGATATCACTGAGCAGAGGAATTACTGGCTCTTACGGGATATTTGGATTGTGATGAATGCCCACTTTACTGCTGCAGTATTTAAAAATAAGTCCATCCGCCAGATGGGCACAGCTTTGGCCTGTGGCAGTCAGCCTCCGCCGTAGAGCCAGTGGAAGAGGGCAACGGGYAATATTCATCACAAATGTTTTTCAAGGATGAAAGAGAAACAGGGGCCTCCAGAGTAGCAGGGGTCTCACTTGAGGAAGGCTCTTCAGACCTGGTGGCATGGTCCATCTCTGTGCTTTTCAAACCTGCTAGTTGTGAAGCTCATAGTTGGAGTTGCCTAAGTAGGAACAGTGTTGGGAAGAAAAGGCAGAACTGAAACGAAAACCTCAGTGGCAGGAAAGTTTTCCTTTTGTCTTGTTCCTCAGGAGCTTGCGCTGCTTGTCACAAATCCCACAAATACCGTAGACCTCTGTAAGCGCTGCGGCACTCCTTGCCATGCTGATTCCCTCTGCGCCCGTGGGGACTGTTCTTGAGAAGATGTGCTTGCTTTTGCAGTGTGTTTGTAGACCTGCTGCTTTCCAGCTGAATGGCCCTTCCCTGCCTGGGGGAACAGTTTTGTGGATTTTTAACCTATTACTTTATTTTGATTGTTTCTGTTTTGCCCCCACAGAAATCTCAGTGCTTCACCTTTGACGATGAGGAGCGGGAAGAGAGGAAGGTAGGCATGCTCTTTGGTTTCTTTGTCTGGTCGGATGGGTAAATCTGCTGCTCCGTACTCGTGTCCAGCAGGGAAAGAAATGAGTGTTTTTTCATTAACTTGGTTAGAGAATGGTGTGCTCARAGCATCTACCTCCAGTTTTTCCATCAGTAGTTGGTGTTTTAGGATAAAGATCAGCATTCTTCCAGCATTAGCRAGCCCTTTGGGTTCCGTGATGCATATAGTCTCAGCCACGTGTGTATACAAAGTGTGATCCTTTGTGTTTGTGGCATGAGCCTGCTAGGCAAAGATCATAGCAAGACGTAAGCCTCTAGAGCATAAGTGTTTTTGCTGTGAGCCAGCTGCAGGATTTGACCAAGGCTGTATATTAACAGATACTTTAAGCTGGCGTAAGCTGGCATAATCTGGCACTCAATGGAAAGAAACACTCTTGCCTGTTCATTTCTACTCTTGCAGTTCTTTCACGCCAGGGCAGACCTTTGCATGGCTGCACGTGGTTGGTGGGCTGATCTTCCTGAAGAATAACACTTTTTTTTCCCCTGGATTATTTTCCAGCTGGATCAGTTCTGTGGTCCAGTTCATGGGTTGATTGCACTAATGCCTGTGTTAGCACATCAAGTGTGGACTGGGCGGCCAGGGTGGAGAATGGGACCTCTCTTGTCCGTGCTATTGCCAGCTCATGCTAGCATGAAGTTTTTCCAGGTGCTGTCTGGTGCGTAGGACYGGATCTTACAGATCTGAGCTCTTTGCCTTGCACTGACTTGCTGTTCGAGCTGTGACAGTCACACAGGCTGTGAATTCAGACACAGCCTTGGCATGCTCCACTTCTGGGGTGTATGTCATGAAATATGAATTGAGCATCACCATCTAGTGATGCTCTTCCTGRTGCTCAGTTCTTCTGATGGTTTAACCCTGGGCACTTGCTCCGAGATCTCCTTAACCTGAGTCAGTCAGAGGCTTTGGTCACTTATGACTGTATTTTTAACTCCTGTCTCTGTCTCCTCGTATGGAAGGAGAAGAGGAATGACTGTACTTTCTCACTTCTCAAAGGTGTGATTGTGGGGCATACTTCATGAGCTAAAGCTTGTTCAGTTCTCCAGTCTCACTTTAAGGACTAAAATTAATTTTTTCTTCATTCCTTCCCTCAGTCCTTTTATTATTACTAAGTCTAACTGATTAGGCTGTGTTAAGCCAATTACACTGAGTGATAGCAAACCTTGCAATCTTGGATTCCTTTGCTCTTGTAACATGCATGGAAAGACATGCGCTCTGATGCGGTGTTATGTTAGAGAGATCTGGTGAGATCTTACCTCACCAGAATGCCTGTGCAGTGGATTACTAGTGTAATGTGAAGTGTTGCTACACATGGTTCAAACCAAGCTGCGCTTGGTTGTGTGAAGCATTACCTTTGCTCTTGTGCTCTTCCGTTGCTTGCTRTCCCATACAGCGCTGTTATCCATAAGGGTTAGACTTTCAGCTGTTGCGAATTGGTGTTAGTGGAGCTCTGCCAGTACCTACTGAGGATCTGGGCTAGTAGGTCTGCAGACAGCACTGAGATTTAGGGAGGTGGTACTTATTTGAATCTCCTGAGGTCTCTTCACCTCCTTTCCTAGGGCATCATGTGCTCTTCTCACCTTGCTTAGGTCCTTTTCCCCTCCCTTGGCAGTTTTCTGAGTCATCTCTCAACCTTTTTGGTCTGTTTCTGGAGCACCCAAAGCAGATGCCTCCCTAATCTTAAGGCTCTGGGTAGGAAGAGAGAACTTGTGTTGAATTGGTTGCTGTTCCTCAGTGAAGCCATAAGGGAATTTTTTGACCTGCCCTCTCTTAGCTTAATGCTGCTGTCAAGTAAACTGTATTAGCCTGAACCATCCTAACCATGGGTGAAGCTAAAATATGCAATGGTAGCAGTTGCCTGCTCATACTCTCCCCTTGCGTCTGATAGCCTCTCCCAGCTGCTGACTGTTTCTTGCTGGGCGTCCCGAGTGCTGCCGAGCGCGCGCTGAACCAGAGCTGTTAGCAGGCCCACCTCTAGACGACGCTCACGTTTGCCCGGGCAGAGCATTGCAGGGTGGTGGGGGAGCACTGCGGAGCGTCAGTGCACGAGGTGTCGCTTGTTTCCAACTGCACAGAAAATGGCCCAGCTGCTGATCAAGTTCCTGGAAAGAGAGCTGCAGCCGTCCTGCCGGGTCACGTGTTTGGAAAGCATCCGCATCCTGTCCCGGGACAAGTACTGCCTTGACCCTTTCACCACCAAGGAAGGCCTGAAGACCCTCTCCAGGCATGCTGGCATTGATTACTCAGAGGAGCTGATCCGGGAGGTCCCAGACTTGGATGTAATCCTGGAATCCCTCAAATGTCTCTGCAACATTGTCTTCAGCAGCCCTAGGGCACAGGAGCTGACAGCTGAAGCCCGGCTGGTGGTGGGCCTGGCCAAGCGCATCAAACTGTACAACGAGAGGAGCCTTCCTCATGAGGTGAAGTTCTTTGACCTGCGTCTCCTGTTCCTGCTGACGGCGCTGAGAGTGGACATCCGGCAGCAGCTAGCCCAAGAGCTCAGGGGYGTTAGCCTGATGGCAGATACCCTGGAGCTGACTCTTGGTGTAAAGTGGATGGACCCCTACGAAGTTGCCACCGAGGAGGGACTTCTCCCACCTTTGCCTCGGCAGGAGACAGAGCGAGCCATGGAGATTCTGAAAGTGCTCTTCAATATCACCTTTGATTCCAGCAAGAGGGAGGTGGACGAGGTAAGCTCCTTGGGTGTCCCACCCCACTGCGTTCGCATGTCTCCGGGCTGTGGTTTGGCTACTGGTTTTCTCCTCCGCTTGCATTTCCTCGTATGACGTACTGGCCCTCATGCGGCCCCCAGGTACATGTAAGGGTAGCAAGAGGCTTGTGTGTCCGGACCTTCCTCCCTAGAGCACTGCCTCTATCCAATGCATCATTAACCCTTAAGACTTCTAGAGCATGAAAATTTAAAAGTTGGGCATTTTTCCTTCTTAATGACATGATTTGTTGTGCAAGTGGGAGAGCAGAGCTCCCAGATAACTTGCTGCTTCTGAGTGTGGTCTCGACAAGGTCAAAGGAAGGTGTGATGGAGAACATCTCTGGCTAATCCATGGTCCTGTTTTGGGGCCTCTTCCAGCCCTTGACTCAGTGTTGTAGAGTGAAGGGAAAGGTACTGGSCAGCAGGAAGACTGTGTGTTGACCTCAAAAGGAGAATCGGGAGGCTACCTCCACTTAAACACCCTGCTGCCAGTTGTCAGGCTGCTGGAGGGAGGGATGGGGCTCTAGCTGCAGGGGCAGCAGGCTCTGGGATGTGGAGGATCCCTTTTCCTGACCAAGRTTTTCACTTTCTGTTTTGGGGCTAGGAGGATGCTGCTTTGTACAGGCACTTGGGTGCCCTCCTGCGCCACTGCCTCATGATCTCTGCTGATGGAGAGGACCGGACAGAGGAGTTCCACAGGTCTTTGTTAGAAAACTAGGTCATGATCTTCACTAGAAACAGGTCTCCCCAAGGCAGATACTGCCTGACTTGGCATTAACATCCTCTGCTTGTTCGGTGATTGCTAAGGTCACTGCCGACAAGCAGGCATCTTTGGTTTGGCCCGCAGGTCCCTCATGCTGCTGGCACTCAGAAATAGCCCTGCCCTTCCCACAGTCGTTACGTGTGCTAATGCCACAGCCTCCAGGTCTGCAGGAGGAAATGTTTTCTCCAGGCCTGCCTGACCCCAAGGGCCATATTCAATATCCTGCGTCAGGCCTCCTCAGCAGTGCCACCCACTTCGGTGGGCAACTTGCCAGAGCAGATGTTTGGTACTTTAATTACAGAGTCCCTGGGCTGGCCTTAATTAACTGTCTGTCTCTTGAGCCAGGCTGAGAAATTGCCTGTGTCACACTGCTGAGCATTATTGGTCCAGGGGTGTCAGCTTTGAGCAGGTGACACCATCCCATACCCAAGAACACTGTAGTCAGGGGAATCCTAACCAATGCATTGCATTGACCATCAGGGTGAGAATGAGTGATGCGGCAGGAGACCCTAGAGACAGACCTTTGACCACCCAGGTTGGTCCTACTTGGCCTTTGTGTCAAGATCCATGGCTTCTCAGTTGTCACTGAAGTCTCTTTGGACTCTCAGCAAATAGTTCAACTACCCAAAAAGCAGTTTAATTTATTCCCTTTTAGTGGTGTGAGGAGCTTGGGATGCAGCCCAAAGACAGCTTGGATCTCAGGGTCCTCACACTCCTGGAAGTCAGTAATGAGCCTTCATTTCTGGATAGCTGAAGAACTTCWGTGAACAAAGATTTGTGACTATGTGTTCACTTCTCTTCTCTTTCACATGTCCAGTCATACGGTTAATCTTTTGGGCAACCTGCCCCTGAAATGTCTGGATGTCCTCCTGACCCCGAAAGTCCGGCCAGGCTCGCTTGAGTACATGGGTGTCAACATGGACGCAGTCAGCGTCCTGCTGGATTTCCTAGAGCGACGCCTTGACAGAGTAAGTTGGGCGGCTGCTGTGTGAGTTTGTCATTGCTCATTTTCACAAGCTCGCTGCAGGGCACCTTTCCTTCAGCCTATATTAATCCTTGAAAAGCCCAGTGCCAACATCACAGGAGCACCAGCAGGGCATGGTTAGTTCGGAGATATCACTTTATAGAAGGGGCAGTTTTTAGCAGAGGCAAAACTGTTATGGTTGGTAGGACTAAAACAACATTTGTCAACTGGGAAGGTGACACTGCGTTGTTGGTTTATGGACTGCAGGTAGTGAGATTGGTTGAACAGTAGGTGATTAGCTGGGTGATTGAAATATCGGTGCTCTGTTTCACTCAGTAGCGATCTGGTAGGTAGCTTCTGGAAGCCTGAATATGCAGTATTTTCAAGCTGGCAGTGGTTTTCAGTCTCTGGAGTTATTCTAAAGGGCCTCTGAATTTTACCGCGGCACTTCTCTACTCTGGGTGCCCTGCACAAATATTTCTAGCACTGCCGTGCCACAGAACAGGGCTTGGAAAACCGTCCCGCTTGAGGAGTGATGAAGTGCTGAAATTCCTGTAGCAGAGGCTGGAAAGCTTTGTCTCTGTTTCGCTGATGATCTGTACTCATGTTCTCCACCACAAGCCAGACAAGTTGAGCTCAGTGTGACTCACGCGTTGTTCGTTTTGTGGAYGCTTCTGCAGGGACACAAGCTGAAGGAGAGTTTGACCCCTGTGCTGAACCTGCTGACGGAGAGCGCCCGAGTCCACCGCCAGACGAGGAAGTTCCTGAAGGCGAAGGTACACTGTAGTTCAGCCATAAGTTGAATGATGCTGCACTGAGGAGAGAGGAGAATAGCAAACTGCCCGATTATTGCCCTGTCTCTCCTCTCTACTGGGTTCTGGGTGGTTGAGGCCTTTGGTACCCACAGTGTTTTTTCCACATCTCCCACGTGCTGGATTTATTAGTTTTAGCTGACTTGTCAAACGCACGTACATTTTCCCCTGTCTGACCTGCTGTTGCTGTTCCAGCTCCGCTGATCACCCCTCACTGTGGCTTTGTAGGTGCTGCCGCCGCTCCGGGACGTGAGGAATAGGCCAGAGGTGGGGAACTCGCTGCGGAACAAGCTGGTGCGTTTGATGACCCACATCGACACCGATGTGAAGCACTGCGCGGCAGAGTTCCTCTTTGTGCTCTGCAAGGAGAGCGGTGAGTTGGAGGGGCTTGTTGTGGGCTTTGGTGACAGGGAGTCCCGGAGTCTGGCCTCTGGGCAAGGCAGAGAGCGTGGGATGGRTGACCCTTTGCAGCCAACAGGAACTTCTGTCTTCCCTTGGGCCAGATACACTGAGTAGGGAAAAGGAGAGTATCCGAGTGCTCTGTGGGAARGAGTTGTTGTTTCATGTCAGCGGTGAGTGAAAAGCTCTGCTGGAGGACACCCCAACACCCTGCAGACAGCCTGGCCTGCATTCAGCCCCCCGCCCCGTGGGTGGTGTCCCTGCCATTCCCGGTGCATCGTGTGGGAGCCTTGCTCCCTGTCACAGGGTTCAAAGAGGCGTTGGCATTTCTGGGTCTCCGTGGCCTTGTGTGAATCTTGCTTTTGGGGCACACAGGAGCAGAAGGGGCTGGAGAGGCAGGAGGGGAAGCACAGGGTGGTCTCTCTCCCCTTCTCCTGGCAGTGTCGCGGTTTGTGAAGTACACGGGCTACGGGAATGCAGCTGGGCTCCTGGCAGCACGAGGCCTCATGGCTGGTGGTCGGGAAGAAGGAGAGTACTCAGAAGACGAAGACACAGACACTGAGGAGTACAAAGAGGCAAAGCCCAAGTAAAGAAGTCTGCTCCCCCTCTATAGCACCCCTCTTCCTACACCTTCTTCCCACTCCTGCTCTGTCCCTTTCTTCATCTGCCTCCCTGCCATCTCCCTTGTCCTGCTCCTTCACATGCGCATTTCCTTCCGCGTTACTTGGCAGTTTCACCCTTGGCTTTGATGCCCTRTTCCTTGGGTGAAATGCCTCCGTGGCCGAGCTGCTCATGGTGTGGGTGGTCACCAGTGCATATACTGGGTCCCTGCAGCTGAGCACAGGCTCTAGAGCAAAGTGGGTTCCTTCAGCCAGAGGCATTCTGCACCGGACCTGTTCATGGTGTGCACGTGGCAGTATCTCTAATCTGTATCTTACACCTTTTTTTGGCATCTGCACACCTCAGTACCGTGGCAGGCTTTTACTGTGCGCTGGGGTAAGGGTAAGGGTGGTCCCTTCTTGCAGCAGGTTTGGAAGTGCCAATTACTCCTCTCCATCTCCAGAGCCCTGTGCTAGTGGAGTGAGCTGGTTTTTTTGTTTTTTTTTTTTTTTTTTTTTCTTTGCCTGCTAGTGGGTGCTGGTAACTCGAGGATGAGGGGTGTGCAGGGAGAGCTCTAGGGCTGTGCGCAGCTGTGAGTCCCATACTTTCTAGCAATCCTGTTCAGTGTGGTCTACAGGCTGGGTTTGGGWKTTTTTTTCTGTGTTAGCTTTTTGCMTCCTGACTAAGGAGAGGGAAGAAGCGTTGTCTGCCCTTGTGCCTCTGGTTTAAAACTGCACTGTGGAATTGGCAGGGTGGGGATGTTGCTCACACCAGAGAAATGATAGGGATTTTTAAGGGGGGATGACTCTGTAGGACCTACAGAAAGAGGTCGGAAGCACCATGTTGCACTGCAATAGCACTTGGGGCTAACGAGACGAGCAGCAATGGCAACCGGCCTTGCCATTGTGTTCCTGCGCTCAGTAGAGGCAAAGAAGGTTTTTAAACAGCCCTTTTGTCACTCCTCTGCTTTACCTCCCTCCTTTGCCCCGGCCTCACTATTCTTGCAGCATTAACCCTGTGACGGGACGTGTTGAGGAGAAACTACCCAACCCCATGGAAGGGATGACTGAAGAGCAGAAGGAATATGAAGCCATGAAGTTAGTCAACATGTTTGACAAACTGTCCAGGTACTAGAAAATTGTGTGTGTTCACATCTGCRTTAGCACCTGCGTGTCTGTGATTTACGTTTATCACAGACCTTTCTTTGAATGTATTCCCAAGGCCACCATTAACTGAAGGGATGTAAGAGGGAGAGTGGGGGAGATACATGGGGAAATATTTCCTTAAGCTGGGCTYCGTTACATGCAGGGGAAGGCACTGCAAGCCCCGCACACCTCTTTGGCATGATGGCATACTGCAAAATTCCTCTACCTGCCTGCACTGTGTTTCCAAGTACCTGCTGCCTCACCAGGTTTGGGCAGGTGCTCAGTAAGAACAGCAGCCGCTGTCCTGGCAAGGCTGCTCAGTAGGAAGCAGCGTTTTGGGGACAGATGGCAGCCAGTGCCACCAAGTCCCTTTCCCTGCAGGAGTGCTTTCTCCAGTCATCTTTCATCCATCATTAATAGGTGCCACAGAGAAGAACCCAGTCTCTGCCAACTGAGTTCAGGCCGCCCCCGAGGGTGGGAGGGAAAAGGGCAGCACGTATTCCCATTGTGTGTTAGAGGGAGAGGAACGCCGATGCCAGAGCTAATTTTCCTCTGGCAATCCTGTACCACACAGAACAGGACCCTAAACCTGAGCCTATTCCAGGGAACGTGAGAATGGCAACACTTGTGGATTGTGCTTCCAGCCATTGCCTCAGCATGCTGGAGGTTTTATAGCTAGAACTGTCCCTCACTTCTAAAAAGGGACTCTTGGTGGTGGCCCGGGGTTGTTCTGGGCTGCCTCGGGGCAGTTTCCACAAGCCCCGCATTTCTGCTGTAGTACTCGTCTGTTCCTGCAGTGTCTGCTGCAAATTTGTGTTGCCTTCCCCCCTCTCCTCCCTGGTTGCAGAGAGCAAGTCATCCAGCCCATGGGCATCACACCAAGCGGCAACCTGGCCCCCATGGAGAACGCCATCCGCGATATGGCTGAGGAGAGGTCGTCGTCCGACTCGGACCTGGGGCTGGACTGACCCAGACCTCTCGCCCCAGCCTCGGAGAGCTGGGGAGCCTCCACCCGCTCTCCCTCCAGAACTGGTGCTGCACCCAGAGGCTAGTACTGGGCCAGGACTCCCTGTGGGATCTGGATCCAGCCTGGACCCCTCAGTCCACAACAAGGAACACCTCCTGCCTCCTTCCCAGCTCCATAACCACCTCTCCTTCCAGAGGGTCTTCATGGCCTGGCTCCACCTTGGTCTTTCCTGTTGGCAGCCGTGAGGATTTCAGACTCCAAATTGCTTCCAGGACTTTCCAGTAGGATTTTTTTTTTTAAAAAAAAAAATAAAATATGTGATGTTTGGGAAGAAGGGTGGGGGGGAGGATCTTTCTGTCACCATCAGGGTTCAGTAATCTGCAGAGCATCTTGTATATGTGCCAACACGTGTGTGGCCGCTCATCAGCGCGCGCGTCGCTGTGCGTGGCCACGTGCGGCTGGCCCTATGTGGGGGGAGCCGCTCCCCGGGAACGCCGGTGGGACTGCAGGAGAGGGTGTGARCGGCTATTCGCGGCAGCTCTTGGGGAGCGGTGTCTGCGGGGTGTCTCGGCATAGCGCATCCATTTCTTCAGCAGGTAGCTGTAGGTGTGTGCGCTATGCATGGCTGTGAGCGTGACGCTGTCTGTGCAAAACCAGGCGTGTCTGGACTCACGAGTGTGTACGTGAGTGCAGAGGGGAGCAGCGGCGTGTGCGCTGTGGGGAGGCGAGTAAAGCCTCCGTGTGAAGCTTCCAGCATTCCCATCGGCCACAGGAGAGAAACGCGCAGGTGACTGCCAGGAGCACTYGAATATTCGATCTCTGGCACTGTGCAATGTTCCTGTTACCACAGAGTTTAGTTTTTGGCATCAGCCTTTCCCCATCTCACGCTTTCCAAATGAAAGGCCGAAATCTGTGCTGTGTCTGCTGCCTTCTCATCTGCCTTGGCTTTCCCACAGGTCCACTGCTGTTTGCACCCAGGGGCTGGTGTTGGTCCTGTCCTTCGCTGTGGCTTAGATTTGTCTTTTTTTGTGTTGTTTTTTTTTTTTTTCTTTTTAAAGAAAACTGTTTTAAAGAAAATCTTCCACTTTGTCTCATGTACCAGAGTTCCAAAACTTATTAGCACAAGTAGGAATACAAAAGTGATGCTAGAATAAAGAAAACCTGACAAATAGGCGCATGGCAGTGATTCATCGAGCGTGATAGCTCTGAGCAAGTAAGGAAATATCTTTGGTTTTTTGACTGGCACATGGTTTTACTCTGCTCACCCTGAACTTAACAGTTTATTTGGGAGGTAAAATTGTAGCATTAGACTGGGGCTAAGCCAGAACCTTTCCCTGCACCATGACCACCAAGTATAACCGAGTGGAGCATCCAAAAGTAAAGTAAGCACYGAAGCCTGAGGATTGCAAAACAATCTTAGCTGGACCCCTCGGGCCTCACAAAACGCAGTTGTTTGCAGGACTGTTCATCCCCTTTCCCAGTGCTCCGTAACTTGGTGAAAATTGTGCACACCAGCTCTGCTTTCTGTCTGTGCGATAGGGATTCAGCTCAGCCTTTGCAGGGAGCCTGCCAGCCTGGCTGGTCGTTTGGCTGGGGGGCCTGCTGAGGTTCCTGACTGCCCGCGAGGCAGCGAGCGCCGCGGGGCCGGGCGCTGGTGGGCAGGCAGGAGAGGCTCCGCAGCGGGGCACCGTGTCGGACACCCAGGAAAACTGGGCCCGGGGAGGCTGYGGATGCGCAGCGGGGGCAAGCAGAGGGTTTGCAAGTGTTCCTGCCTGTGTATTTTTAGGAGTTGGTGCTTGTTTTCTGAAGTTGGTCTCTATGACGTGAAAAGCTGAAGGTATGCTTCATTTAGTTTAGTTCTTCAGTGATTAAGGATTTTTTTAGTAGTAGTGATTAAAGTCCCAGGCTCTCCCAGGGGTATACAATATTTACGTACAACTGACCCACTAAGATTCACGGATAGGCTTCTGTCATGAGAATAGCTTCAGTGTATCGCAGCTGGAGTTTTTAGGCCAACCGCAACTCTTTTTTTTTTTTTTTTTTTTTTTTTTTTAGTAACTATCAAAAAAACCCACCGCAAACCTTCTGTGTGAAAATGCAGACCTCTGATCTCTTTCCAGCTGTTAAAGCTTTCCAAAGCTTTCCATGCAAAAGGGACAGTAGGGGATGTATTTTTAATGCAATGCTTCTGATACTGTTGTATTCTAGTTTTCTGTTGTGCTTAAAACCCTGCCTTGGAACTGACAGGCCCTGCTTTGAAAAGCCCCGGTGCAGGGGCTGAACTTGGCACAGGGTGCTTCTGGGCTAAGGGTTTATAAACAGGGTACRGTTTAAAAACAACATGCCGCCACCGCGTTCAGTGTGTGCCGCGAGGCTTCTGGTGCTCTGCAAAGCGAGAGAACAATCCGTCTGCTTTTCCTGAGTCTGCGCATTCAGATACATCCGCTGGGCCGGTCCCGGCTGTGAGGAGGAAGACGCAGGTGTGTTTGAATTGTGCATTGGGATAAACAAGTCTGCTCGTTTGAATGGGAACTCRTTCAAACCTTCCTCCAAGGAAGCAGCTGGGACACCAAGCGCCAAACTCTCTCTTCCTGTAGCATTAGCAGTAGATGTGCCAGGCTTCTCTGGGGTCCCTAGAGCTCGTCTGATTTACAGCCGATGAGTATTCGGTCCAAACACTTCCGATTATATAAACAGATAGCTGTAAGACAGTGTTTTGAGGCTCTAGCTTTGCCCTGGGAAGAGCTTTTAGGCATAGAGGTCAACAGTGTTCCAGTGTTGTTAGTAGGACACAGCTGTGTGCTCCAATGCTTTTATCCCCTTCGCTTGGGCTTTCTGAAGTTTAGCATTAACCGTAACAAATTGGTGGCATAAAATGCTTTGCACTTTGTTGTGATTATTTAGAGCTGGTACTGGTTGGGAAGTTGCTGTGATAAACAGATGGGTCAGCCAGGGCTGCCTGGGTGGCCCACAGCCAAATTTGGGTGTTGGGGTGATGAAATTCATGCTCTGTTGCAGGGAAGAGGCTCTGCTACACCTGTGACATGCAAAGTTCGTCTGCTAGGGCACATTTGGGAAAGAGTGGAACTGATACTGCCTCTCCCCGGGACAGCATTTACAGAGAGGAAAGGCACTTGTGTAAGGTTAAAAAGAAGGAGGAAAAAAAACAAATTAAAAAAAGTAGGTGAAAAGAGTGGTGGTGGTGGTGACAGAATGTGTTCAAGCACTAAGGAAGGTGTGAAATTTACAGAAAAAACCCTCAGGTGACATCAGCAAAAGAATTAGAACTCTCTTTATTATTAAATAATTAACACTACATGGATCCAAAGCTCTTCCAGCAGCTTGAGCTGGTGTTCCTGAACAGGYGTGGGGGGCAGGCCCCCCATGACAGCATTCGTCCCCTGATTAGCAGAGATTTCATCTGAAGAATAAACACTAGAAGCCTGCAGCAGCTGAAAGGTCATGACTGAGAGTGTCTGAGGAGGAGCTGTGACAGGCAGTGGTAGATGCTCAGTCCGGTGGGGGKAGCTGGAAAACTCACTCCAGACTGAAGCGATTCTGTCCTGCCTTAAGGCCTGACCTTCATGGCATTTTCAACTCCTGATCCTTGAAAACCAGGCCCTCRGAGGGTCTGTGAGGTTGGATGGCTCCAGAGGAGGGAGACCCAAACAGCAAGCTATGTGTGCACAGCTCGTTTGACATGCTGGCACGAGCTCCCGGCCACTTACTGGTGGAGCTCTCGTGGCTGGACGTTGTCAGATGGTGTGCTGGTGGGGTGACAGCCAGGGCCGTGGAAGAGGAGGGTCTCTCCTAGTGGGTGCTGAAATGAGGCAAGACAAGGAGGAAACTGTGCTCAGCGGCTACATCAACTGTTCTGGAGTCTCAGGTAGGAAAGCCTTCACGTGCAGAACCAGTTTGCAGCTTGGCGTTTGGGCTTCGCTCCCTCCGGCCTCCCTTCCTGCACGGGTGAAGGCCCCTCTGCCTCGCTTCCCGGCTGGCYGGACTGGGCCCCGAGCATCCCCTCCTCCCCAGCGTGACAGTCCTGCGTGGATTTGCTGCTGCAGAGCTGGACGGCCTCTTCCAGGGCTCCCTGCCATGATCTCTTTCTCTGCCCATGCTGAGCATGACAACGTCTCCTTTTCAAGGTGAACATTGCTCTCCAGCAGCAGGGAGCCAGCTGTCCTATTTGTCTCTTGCATCCAGCTAAAAATAGAAAGACCACAGAGTGTTCGCTAGCGTGTTTCAAACCTTCCAGCCCCTCTTAGCTCAGCMAGCAATGCATCCTAGCACCAAAGTCCCAGGGCAAGGAGGAGCTTGTTTTTCATGCTTTACCACATTTGCATCAGCTTTATCTGTCAGTGATTTAGAGCAGCACAAGCATTAAACCAAGGGCTGGTTGATCTCATACAAATGCAAAATGGCTTGTAGTGAAAAATGAAAAGCCTGACCTGTAGTGAAAAATGAAGCCTGTAGTGAAAAATGAAGCCTGTAGTGAAAAATGAAAGTGACCAAAGGACTAATAATTCCTATTCATTCCTACCCCATAACCTGATGAAAGTAAGAACAACCTGGATGTGAAAATTAGAATCTTGAAGCCAGATTTTCTCTTGGGTCAGAAGAAGTTGTGTACAGACAGTGTACCTGTTAAAAATACAACTGGCTCCTTACTACGGTGAGTTGGCAGAGCCCCACTGCGGACATCGGAGCTGTGCCCATTTACACAAGCAGAAGAGTTGGCCCAGCCCACAAGTTACAACTTCTGCTTAAATTAAAAAAAAAAATGTTTAAAGTGTTCGATGCCAAATGTGGAAGAATCTTCCCAGCAGGTCTAAAGTAATGTAATAATTAACATTAGCACTAAACTCAAAGTAATTAAGAACTTGCTCTCCTACAATTTCTCACTCTGAGGATCTCAACAGATTATAGATGTAAGAAGAAGGGCACAGGGAAATAAATGATCAGCAGGGGAAAAGAGTCGAGTCTTTAGTTAGCAATTCAACGCTGCCAGGTGGAGCAAGAATCCTCAGTCCTGCCTGCTGCTTGCTGTTCGTCGCATGCCTGGCCGCTGCAGCACCTTGTTCGGTCTCAGACAGAGGCAATTAGAGCCTCCCTTTCCTTACTACTATTACTTACTTCTCACAATGACCAGAAAAAACACTAGAAACAAAACCAAAGCAAGGTGATGCTTGGCTCGGCTCCTTGGTTTAGTTCAGCAATTATTCATGTTAATGTGCCATTAACAGCATCCCAGGCTCAGGCCCTCAGAGCGTGTCTGCACGTTCAGTGGAGTTTTCCAGTCTCCTCACACACATCTGAGGGAAGCATTGCCTGAAAGAGAATGTCCCTGTTTTCTGTTTAAGTGCAAAGGTGAGTCCTCTGCTGACTTAACAAGATTATACTGGTTTATCTGATAGAGGTGACAGAGGGGATTTTCTGGTTGGTCACTGCCACCTCCAGGACACGGTACCTTCATCTATAGGGCTTTTTCAGTGTGTTTAGGAACAAATAAAAAAAATGGATGAAATCAACAGAAAGCTTTTCAGTAATTGAGTGGGCCACTGCTTGAACAAGCCCTAAAGCACTCTCATTCAGCCCAAAGCCTGGCCTTTTCCATATTCTTTGTGTTTCATCTGAGGTTGGGAGATCTGCCTCCTCCCCTTCTGTACCACTGAACCATTCAGCAACACAGCACACTGTCTGCTCTGTGGCACCTTCACTGTGAAACAGCACTGAGGTTTGCTTTTTTTTTGTACCCTTTTTGCACTTTTCTGTGGTCTTTTTCTCTGAATGCAGACTGCAAGCACAGCAATGTCTGTGGTGGAAGTCTAACCCCAGCAAGCACAAACCTGCTCCCCCTGGAATAACTCCAGCATAAGGAATAAAGAGGCTGAGGGAGGGAGGCAGGGCTCCGAGCCCCTTCCCACCTTTTCTTTTTCCTTCTGAATTAGTGTTTGCATCTCTTCGTTCCAGTCCAGCAGCTCCACCAGCTTCTCGACCCCACCGACCACGTCTCCCAGCTGGGCTACGTCATTGTAGCGCTGCTGCCAGGCGAAGGGTCCTACGAGATCTCGGTTGATGAGGACTCGGGGAACGGAGCTGCGAACAGCTCCTGCCAGGCTGGCAAAGGGCTCCACCTAAAGGAAGGCAACCCGAGGGAGCAGAGAGGGACGGTCACCCCGCTGAGGGGCACCGCGGGCACGAATTCACTGCGCACGGAGCTTGTAACCGCTGTGTTTAACAGTTCTCCCACTGTGGGCTAAGCTACCCCAGCTTTGATCAGGTCATGGATGTCACCGGTTATCCGGTGGTCCTTCCTCAGGTAGCTGCAAAACTCATCTCTCGCTCTTCAGGTGCCCACCTTTAGCAGGAGCACACAAGGTTTTCAGAGGGTCTCTGAGAGTGCATGCACCCTATTTCTTACCCTGCCACCTCAAATTTTACCTCGATTACCCAGTTTCTTGCCTTCTCCTCTAAACCCTCTCTCTCCTCCAGAGTCCCCTTGGGCCCTGTTTTCTGTGTGCCTTTTTCTCCTTGTGAGTGAGGGTTTCCCTTAATCCCAGACCTCCAGGGATGTTCCGATGACAAAAAGCAGGTCTGCCATGGGGAAGTCTGTCATGTGCAGGAAGAAGCGCTGCGGGAGCTGCTCGCCAAAGAACACGATGTCAGGCTTGATGACTCCGGTGCAGATGGGACAGTGAGGGACCTTGTCTGCCATGACGTCCCCCTGAAGCAAGAGCACCCAACACCGCTTGTTACGGGGCAGCACATACCTGCGTGGCAGGCTCAGAACCACAACACGTCCTCGCAGCAACATCCAGCCCCAAGTCCGGTCCCCTCCACTAAAACCTCTTGGCCCTGAGGGCAAAATAACAGGCCTGCAACAGGTTCTCCTCCTTGCGTTAATTTATGTGTCGATGCCCAGCTGCAACCACTCACCCTGAAGTCCTCTCCTGGGAACGTCCTTCGACAGACCATACAAGTGGCAGTGGCAAAGGTGCCGTGGGCTTCCACCAGTCTATCGGGAGGGATCCCAGCAACTGGAACACAGCGCGTGGGAGAGGACCAGCTCAGCGTGAGGTGACTGAACCAGAAACTCCACGTTCACTGGGCATTTCCCCAGTCCTGCCTCCTATTCTGCTTCTCACCCTCATCTCTTCCCAGCGCTCTGCTGCTGAGGGATGGGAAAGAGAAAACTCACCTCTCTCCAGCCCGTCAATATTCTGGGTRTAGAGGCGCAGGAGGAGCCCCTTGTCGTGCAGGAGTCTCAGGAAATAGTGGGYGTAGTTGGGTCTGTAGTTGCCAGGGTAGAGTTCCTTGGCCAAAGTGAAAAAGGGCTTAGGGTTGACAAAGAAATACGTTAGTTCGAAGATGGCTTCTGGGTAAGGGATGTTGTACTGCTCAAGGTTACTGTAGAGGCCGCTCCCCGGGGACCTGCAAAGAGAGGAGAGCGGGGCTGGTAGTCAGGATGCAGGAAGAGATGCCACCCCCACGGAGCCAGACCAAGACACGCCAGAGCGGACAGCCAGTCCTTGGGTTCTCTCTGGCTGCTTTGTGCTGTCCGTTGTGTGTCAGGGGAGCAGCTGAAACTACCTCTGCACGGAAGGAGAACCTGCCTCGCATCCCTGCCCTACTCCTCCCGCTGCAGAGGTGTGCCCGCGGTCGGCGGAAGGGAAGGGGTACGCCGTGAGGACCGTGCTCTCTTCTAGCTGGAGTGTCTCCAGCCCGCGCCACGGCCACACTGGCTCTTCTCTGGTGGTGGTGCAATGAGTGCAGCCACAGAACCAGGCAACGGGCACGACTTAACCGTCCCGAAGGCCTGGGCCAAGGAATGGCCCAAAGTCTGACTGGGGATGCCGGGCAGGCTTTGGCTGGAGAAGGAGGATCAGCAGGCACAGAAACTCCTGTGCCTAGTGTAGCCTCGCACCGATAAACAAAATGGAGGGGTGAGAGGAGTAGCAGGCACCAGTATTATCTAAGCTGAAGATCTTGGCCCTCCCAGCACTGAAAAAGAACAAATGAAACGATGGAGGAATTACCTAAAATCCGGGATGCCGCTGGGGGTGCTAATCCCAGCGCCGGCCATCACCACCACTCGRCGACACTCCTTCTTCCGAATTAGCTCTGCCACATCCTGCAGGGTGAGCTTCTGCTTCCCACCATCATCTCCCCTTCTGCCCATTCCTAAAATGGCTCTGGCAGCAGCAGACAAAGAGAAGGGCCTGGTCCCTTGGATCCTGCTCAGAACAGAGAAAAAGCACGGCAGGTAGCGTACTGACAGCAACTTCAGCTGAAAACCGCTCAGGGGGAGAAAACCACCCTAAGAATTTTGCAGAAAGCTCTTCAATTTGCAGGTGTGTGCTAATTTAACAAGGAGAAAGCTTAACCATTAGTCTAATTCATACCCCAGGAGTAGACACCTTCCATTGCACTTTTCAAGTAGATCTAAAAATACCAAATCACTGGTACCCCATGAGAGGGTTTTTTTTTTGGACAGGTTTGGCCACAGGGCTGTGGGAACAGTAGCACTGGGACTCACAAGTCTCATAGTCGATTTACACTGCTCTTGGGATGAGGGAGACTCTTTTCTATGTCCTGAGTTTCAGGAAGTTTCTAACAGGGTGATGTGGTCACCCTGGGACAACACTACCCAGGTTAGCACAGACATTTTCATTTCTGTTTCCACCGAGGGCTCTGCCTCGAGAGAGCTCCACGTGTAAATGGCAAATGCCTAAAGGAATCGCAGGTCAGCATTACGCACAGATGGGGCAGAGAACAGTCATTATCATCTCAAGGAACAGCTTGTCCCCAGACAATTAGTGCTTRCTGGTGCCGGACATTATGAGCAGTCCAGAGAAGGCGTGGGAATGCGGAGAGCCAAGAGAGAGCTGCTGGATCTTGGCAATCCGCAGACAGCAATTACCGAGCTGTAAGTGCYGAGGGTGGCCTCAGTGTGGGCGACACTGTCTTCACAAGGACATGGCTCTGCCTTGTCCGAGCAGGTCCCCAGCTGGAGCTAAATTCACAGCTAGCAACCACTGCTGTTTCYGTGGTGAACCTCCCTGCTCCCCGAGCTCCCGGGCCAGCTCTGGCTGGCGGAGATGGCGACGCAGCTGCCTATTTAGGCCGGAGAGGGGATGGCCCCGTCCCACGCGTGCATCCCGACAGCATCGGTTCCTTCCCTTCGGCACCCCGGTGCAGAGGCACCGGCTGGGAGGCGACAGGCAGCCCTACCTCCGTGCTCTGTCCCCAGAGCAAAGGGAGAGCCGGGCCGGGCCGCCCGGGCCGCCGCCGCTGCCGCCATCCCTGGGGCCGCGCTCCCACAGGCTCCTCCATGCTGCAAGAGAGCACAGAGCGGGGGTGGAGGGAGAGCCGGAGGCGGGAGGGCGCGGCCTCCCCTCAGGGCCCGGCCCCGCAGCCGATGCCCCCGCCGGGCCTC
The DNA here is from genome assembly GCA_030449065.1 of Oceanodroma leucorhoa. Taxonomy (NCBI): domain Eukaryota; kingdom Metazoa; phylum Chordata; class Aves; order Procellariiformes; genus Oceanodroma; species Oceanodroma leucorhoa. Next base: position 334,475 of record JASVER010000159.1, read on the forward strand.
ACCCGCCGCCAGCAGCCCGCCGCCGCGCCGCGCCCCCCGCTCCATGGCCCCGGCACCCGCCGCGGCGCTACCGCAATGTCCCGAGTAGGCGCGCCCGCSTCTCTGGCAGCCGCCCCGCCCCGCCCCCGCCCCCCCCCCGTTTTGGGTCGTTCCGGGGATTTTCGGGGTGTTTGGCTGCGGAGGGAGGGGGAAGGCCGGGGGCAAGGCGTTGCCATGGCTACCGCGGGGCGGGGAGGCGGTCGCCGCGGAGCCCTACGGTACCCAGCGCGCCCCGCGCGGCGCCGGAAGTGAGTGTGCATTTCCGGCGGCCGCGAGCGCGGGGCGGGCGGTGCTGGCGTCGCGGCCTCCTCTCCCGCTGCCTGCGGCCGCCGCCATGAAGGACGTGCCGGGCTTCCTGCAGCAGAGCCAGAGCGCGGGGCCGGGGCAGGCCGCCGTGTGGCACCGCCTGGAGGAGCTCTACAACAAGAAGTGAGCCGGGGG